>ML782497.1:373906-388638 GCA_009831015.1 Picea engelmannii | reverse complement strand
ATAACCATTTGATTTTAAGAACAATTTAGTAATATATATATATAACATCCTACTCTTACACACGCCTGATTTGACTTATTCCTTGAGGACACTTGCGTACAAGTGATCCGGTTCATTATATGATTGATTGTTCTCTTGTGGATTATGATGATGTTGTGGATATGATGATATGTTATTTGATTATATATGTGTCGAAAGGTGCTATTGACTGGTTTCTCCTGAGTGTACAGGACTCTTGGAAAATTGAGGATGTCGATGGCATTGATGGACCTCCTTGGACTCTGGACCGAGTTAGGGAGTGGACCATTATGGTTTGAGTAGTTATTTTATTTCATATGTGACATTTGGATGGTATATTATGATGTTGTTTATGGACCGCTGACATATTTCGTTGATGGATGCAGGGTGACGATAACTTGCTAATCAGATTCACATTTGGAGTAAGGGGGCCATGCACGATAACCAGAGATATTAAGGGAGAGGTGTGGCAACAACCCTACCACAACCTACTAGCACTCTCGTCGTGGCTCGATCTATAGGTTAATGATTACCTAGTTCGAGATATGTTGTGAGCGCAGACTGAGACAGTCGCTCACGAAGATTCTAAGGGGCACGCAATAAGGCAAGGTCCTTATTCCTTAGAGGCCCTTAGTCTCCCACAAGGTCTTCTGACAGAGTTTTGACTCCAAAGGTTAGACGTCTACCAAAATCAGTCAAAAAATGAGTGGCACCCTTGGAGCATGTAGTGAGTCTTCCAGGGCACGTCGCATAATTGGAACATGAATAAAGGCAAGTGGAACCCTTGAAGCACGTAGTGCGTCTTGAAGGGCATATCGTGATGTTTGAAAACACATGTGAGTAAATGAACCTAGGTGCCTAGAAAACAATATCTTACCTTGACATGGTCAACCTTAAATTAATTGTGTATAAGTAAAGTTTATTAATTATAACCTTTCCCTTAAAAATTTGCTAAGCCTAGTTTAATTTAAAGCCTAGGTCTAAGTAGGATATGAGGACTAAAAATTAATTAAACAATTAATAAAGGGGGGATGAATAAAAGAAAAGGGGGGGAATTAAATTTATAATTAAAGGAGGATTAAATTATCTAAAAATTAATTGTTGTCTATGTGCAAAACTTGCTAAATTTGAACTTAGACAAAAGGAAATTTAAATGCAAAAGGAATGTGGAACACATAAAGGAATCTAGTCTAGAGAACTTTCCTAAAATGAACTCAACTAAGCTTTAAGAATGGTGTCAGTCATTAAAGGAAATGGAGGGAATAAAGGGACAACAAGGAGTGTTTTTAGGAATGCTTTTAGGTGGGTGAGGCAATTAGCAATTTAATTGAATTTCTGGTGCAACTAAGGGATTGGGTGACAAGTGTACGGGGGAGAATATTTTCTAATTATTTTTTAATAAAATTAATTTAATGTGCAAATGGAAAGGTCACTAAGAATAAATATATAAAATAAATGGTAGAGAAGAGGAATGGATCACTTTTTGGCAAGCGTAAGGTTATGTTGTCGGATTTTTCTTGACTGATTTTTCTTGTGGGAGTTGGGATACCCAGTTCGGATAGAGAGTGGTAGCTCAACCTTGCGAGGCAAGCTGGAATCTAGCTTATTCTCTGGTTTTTGTGCTTGGCCCCTTTGCGGCTCGGGGGGCTCAGGGGGAAGAAGAGTACCCCTAGTGTTGGCTGGGAGGTACTGGTGAGGTCTCATAGATTAGCAACCTAGAACTTGGATGGATCGCAAGCGCGAGACAACAACTTCGGATTCTTCGCCCTTTGATTACGATACACATGTCTAAAATTTCTGTGTAAATTAGTTAAATGTTTTTATATGTGGAAATTATATGTTTATGAAATGGTAATGGTTTTTTGGATATGTGTGGGTAAATTTGTGGGTACCTTTCCCTCTTTATTTTATTGTCTGCCATTCTTCCCAGTTATAGAATGCACTCATAGCCGAATCTTTGCCTTTGGGGGTTTTCAAAATATCTGATATGGTTTCCCTTCCCACCTTAGACTCTGCATTTTATTTATGCCTAGAACCTTCAACCCGACTCTATTTTTTTTATCTGAGCATTTCGTGGTTTTAATCTGCGTTTGTTTTTCCTTTGGGCACTCTTTCGATTTTACTCTGCGTGTCTTGCTGGGTAACTCCCTTCCTTCCCTTATCATTTGCATGGCTAGGAAACACATAGGTCAAACCCACACAAATTTTTCCTCTCTCTGTGTCTTTTCCAGCCATTAAAAACCTATTGCATTTTTCTTCTTTTACTTAGGCGTCTCCTTGTGAATACCTTACCTCTGCGCCTTAATGCTTAAAACCTCTTAGAGGATCACCGTTTGATTGTTATATAGCAAAAATGTGCCTGCATGTGTGTGATAGAGCGCCAGAGGGAGACCTATGTTGGGTTGTTTTTTTGTCCATACTCTGCAAAACCCTTCGTGTTTTCCCTGTGTGTGAAGAGGTTGGCGTCCTTATTTCAATTTTGTTCACCCCATTCCTAAAAAAAAAAGCGTATTTCCTGTGTTCTAGAGGGGAGTCTTTCTTTGCACCCTCTCCTTTTCTTCTGTGTGATTGTGCAGGTCACTCAGCCCCAATCTACCTCTGTGTTTGTATACTATCTCTTCCTTCAGACTTAACCCTTTTTTTTAAGCTATTTTGTTAGTTGTATTGTATTTCGTTTTTCAGAATTTTCCATTTCCAGGTCTGGATTAGGTGTTGGATCCAGAACCAAATGGAGTGTTAGATTAGGAGGTGTAACTTTTTAATGACTAAATTGTGGTGTGCAACTCTTGTTTCATGTTTATGTCCTTAGCACCTTATGTAGAGTTGGGTTGGGAAAATCTACTGAACTTGGGCCCTTGGGAGCCCTTTTTCTTTTGAGTTTTTAAAAGTTGATTTATGTATCTGTTTATTATGCTTTGTACAATTATGAAGATAAACTCTGTCTTAAGGGAAATATAGATGCGTTTCTCTTTAGCTGAGAACCTTGATTTTATATTTAATTCGATTGGTAGGGAGATTGTGTTATTTTATTAACTAGAATCAACTTGTGGTGCAAGCTTGAACTTGCTGCTTGTTATAAGTTTTAATTTCGCCCTGCATTCATTGCTTCTTGGCCTTCTTATTTTTGGTTTACTCTCTGTGTTTGGCACTTCAAATCGCCTAGAATTCATTTCCTTCCTAGCAATTTTATTCCCTTGATTTATTTCTGAGTTAGGCAGTTAAAATTTGCCTAGCTTCCATCCTCCAAGAATTTTGAGATTCATGAATAACTCTGAGCTTGGGTGTAAACTGACAGGGTTTACCTCTGTGTTTCCTTGAAAACTGGATAGTGACCCTTCCTTCCTCGCTTGGCAGTTTTATCAAGCAAAAACCTTCCACGTTGGCAACTTATATCTCTGTGTTTTAACTGTCTAACCTATGTGCTAGAATCCCTTAATCGTTTGAGTATTTCGATGTCGGTCAAGTATCTTTTCATGTCCTTGTACTGAGTACAGTTCAACCCAAGGAATTACTAGAAAATTTAGGAAGGTACTTCACCTCATGAAATCCCCTTTTGCTTGCTGGAACTGTTAAGTCGTTTTAATTTCTACATGAATCTCGTGGTATGTTCATCAGAGTCACTTCGTTGGCACTCCTTGAGGTCTTATTGTTAGCCTAGAACACTGAGATGGGTGTTACATTACCCTTAACCTCTGCCTTTTTGAGATGGGACAAACTATTCTACCATTTGGGTAAACCTTGCATTCCTACCATTAAGAAAATGCATTTAATTGGAGAAGCTTAAACTTCTCTTGTA
This sequence comes from Picea engelmannii, assembly GCA_009831015.1. Taxonomy (NCBI): domain Eukaryota; kingdom Viridiplantae; phylum Streptophyta; class Pinopsida; order Pinales; family Pinaceae; genus Picea; species Picea engelmannii. The sequence continues at coordinate 384,824 of ML782497.1, read as the reverse complement.
TTTGGGAATTTTGGGGTAGAGAGGATTGTAATGTGTTTGTTGAGGTTATCTTTGCCTCGAATGAATGTAATTGTAATCATGATTGTAAAGGGGTGTGCGTTGTGAATTTTTAATCCCACTAATATAAAATTGGGGTTGTACACACCACTCATTGTTCCTTCTCATCCTTGGAAGAGTATCTCCTTGGATATTGTAGGGGGGGTTCCTGTGTCAAAAATGGGTCATGACTACTTTCATGTAGTAGTGGATAGGTTTAGCAAGACATTTGTCTTGATTCCATGTAAAAAACATGTCATTGTTGAGAAAACTGCTCATCTTTTATTTCAGCATGTATGGGTCCACTTTCGATTGCCCACAACCATTATCTCAGATCGAGACACTTGATTCCTTGAAAATTTTTGGGGAGAATGATGGACACCGTGCTAGAGAGGAGTAATTCTTTCCATCCAAAGACCGGCAGGCATATAAAGGTTGTTAACAAAAAAATGGTTCATTTTCTCTAAGGCTATGACAACGAACATCCCAAGTTGTGGTATAATAAGCACACAGTTGATCACTAGTCTCAATTGGGAGATCAAGTGTGGATCTACATCAGTAGAGTTTGATTGAAGGGAGAAGGAAAGAATCTCAAGCCCATCATATATTTACCCTTCACAATCCTAGAGAATATTGCAACATATGTTGTTCGCCTCGATCTACCACCATACATGCAAATATACTCAGTTGTCAACATAGAGAACCTGAAAATTTATGAGCCTCCAATGATCATGGATCAAAGGGAGAGTGTTCCAGTACCTTCAGTGGACAATTTTTCTCTTGAGTACTTGGATGAGTTAAAGGAATATATCATCCTAGGCAGAAGGACAAGGATTTCACGCAGGGGTGATGTAGAATATATTCGAGTGGGCTTGAAGCGAACACATCCAAGAAAAATCATGGTGGATTGAGAAAGAGAAAGTGAGGGAGAAATTACCTCACTTTCCTGTTCATTGATGAGAATTTTGGAGGCCCACAAGCTTCTTAGTGGGGATGAATGATCCAGGAAGATATAAAGGGGAAAAAAATTCAAAGTCCTCAGATATCAACAAAAAAGTGCCAAGTTGAAGATCTCATTGCAAGATTTCCAATGGCACAAACGATACCTCAAACGGAGTCAGAATGAAGACTATATGGTCAATCAAAGTTGCGATCAACTTAGTCAAAAGTCAACGTTGATGTCATCATCTATACAATTGACGTTATCACCCTCCGTACAGGGTGATGTTAGCATGACATCATGCTGATGTCAGTATGACATTTGGCAGCTCAACATGCTTCCATGTGGCACATTGATTAGGTATTTTTGGTGGCCACTTGGGCCAATTGGAAAGTTCCATGTGGAACCACCCAAGGGCCACCATGGGGCATCCTGACAAGGTGACGGGTGGCAATGATTATTGGGTAGGCTTCGCAAATTGGAAGGTGCCACATGGCACTCCAAAAATTCCCAATGAGGGCCAGTGACTGAACTTTGGAAAAAAATTAAAGGATTGATCGATGGTCACATCCAAATGAGACTCAACAAACTCTGGCAAGAAAAATTTAATGCGAGCCTACCCTGAAATATTGTGCATGGGTCATTTCAAGTTGGTGCATAGTTTTATATTAGCGAATGGTTAAAACGGTGGATCAATACATATACAGTTTAAAATCCATATATTAACATATATGGATTAAGTTATAACAAAGAGATAAAAGGGGGATGCCTACGGGTTTGACCCCGAGACCTCTCCCCTAGCATTAGAACCTTGTTACCAATCCAACCAATGGAAGTATTGTTAATTCCACCCAACAAATTTTATTTAAACACAACCTTTGCTAGAGCTCGAGGGTCTGCTCCCAACACAGTATGATGAAACTTTTTTCGATGTAGGTACATGAGCATTAATGCAGTCTCGTGGCATGAATTTCGAGGAAGAGAGACCAGCAAGGGCCTGCAGGTGATGATGTCGGATTGAGACGATTTGAAAGTCAATTTTCACTACTCCTCGCCACGAATTCACTAGTGCAGTCAGATTTTTCATTAGAGTTGTGGATCTGAAGGCCATTTTTCAAACTTGAGGTATAACAATGTATTTATACCAATTTCTTATTTTGTTGAGATAATATAAAGCCTCTCCACTTCAAAGCGGGCCCGAAGACATAGTCCATTCTTAGGACGAACATCGTTATCATGCCTTGTGTTCTTTCTCTCCTTCTCATGTTTTCTCCATGATTATGTCCTCTTTAATGATGTTGCACATAATATTTCACTTACACTCTTTAATGTAATTATTTTAATAATTCATCGATGAAGAGATCTCACATCACTATGGCCAAGCGATGTAATATGTGAATTGTATTTTCTGATTTTAATAAATATAATGTGATACCAACTGTTGGGAATATGGATAGAGATGGGGGAGGAATTTTCCATAAGAGAAGAGAGTGTCTAAGAGGGGTCCAAGGGGGAAATTAATTATGGCTATTACTTCAACCCATTTTTCCTTAACTTTTTATCATTTTGGGAAACCTTATATTTCCATTTGAGTGTATGAGAGCCCAGTCATTAAACTCATGTAAGAGGGTGGGTTTGAGGGTCACATTCCATAGTTATTGGAAGCATGGGTTAAAGTACAATCAACATTGGGCAAAGTGAGAAGTCAATTCTCTTGGGAAAATAAAGGAAATTCATATGGGGAGGATAAACAGTTTTTCACATTCAACTTTTGCATGAACAACAAGGAGAAAGTATAGAAAAATATCACTAAGCTATACCAAGAAGGCTGGGTGAATTATGGAGCATGATGGAGCATTTTGGATCTATAAATTAAAGAGCCAGGTTGGCAGGCATGAAGAATGAACTCTTGTGTGAGTTGCACTGTAATAACAAGTGTTTTTTGTTGGTTGTTGGTATTTCTCCTAGAAGTGAGTTCCTACAGAGATATTCTTGGTTACCTAAGCAAGAGATACCATGATACATGAATGAGATTCTCAATGGATTGAGAGAAGTGAAGGGGTACATTCCTTGAGTTGGGTAGGTCAAAAGGAAGATAGCTAAAGGAAATTCGAGATAGTTGTAAGAGAATACTAGTGGGTTGTGCGATATTGAGTTGTGAGTGGAACATGAAAGGAACCCTTCTTTTGTGGATTCCTAGACCCAACTCGGGGGTGACTTGTTGTGGATATTTGGAACAAAAAGTCTATGGTTGGGTGGAACATCCTTCTCTAGCAGATGGTTGCACAAACATTCTTTTAAAAATATAAGTGTTTATCTCTTTTTTAGATTATCTTATGAGTTCACGGATGTGAATTTTACCCTGTGTACGAGAATGGTTTTGTGTTGTTGTGGATGATTTATTAATTGAATTCATGTTCATCTAGAATGTTGTAGATGAATTTAATTATGGGCATCATAATCTAGTTAAATATGTGCATAATTTGTAGTTGGTAAGCTACAGGAAATGAGCTAGCACATTTTTTTTTTAATTTATGTGTATTTTGCGTACTGATGCTCCTCAGTTAAGTTGGGGGACGTTACATAATAGATTGAAATGAATTCAGGAAAACGATAGTTTGATGGAACAATTTCCTATGCAATGCCACATTCCCAAGTAGGAAAAATTTATGGGCATCCCTGAATTGTTGATATGAAACTTGACAAATTTCATAAGAACTTTTCACAGCAAGCCTATATTCAAAAACATCCATGATTTTATCAATCATATGGTCGGAATCAAGGTTTTTGTACTGGGTTGTGCAGATATAGCAGGTTTCCACCCTAGGGCCATGGTTTCTATTATTTCAAGATTATGTTTCTCTTACTATTTTCAAAGTAACAAACCAAAATATAATTGACTGTAAAAAAGAGAAGTGATAGTACCCTTTTGTCTAAAATTTTGAAATGTTGTGGCTAAATTTGTTTCTCATGGTTACCAACTCTAAAAACTTATGCAAAAAAAAATGAATTAGCTTCTATTTTTCTCATGCAACTATTTTCACAATATGATCACCTTTTTGTTTAAATTTTTCATGAGTAATGTACTAAAAACTTGCCCTAGCAATTGAACACCTGTCATCTTTTGATTTAAGTTTAAATGATTAATATACGATGCATTGATCATTCTTATATACTCATAATTACTGCTATGTGATTTCGTTAATTCTAGTTTAGTTGTTTCCAGAGGTAATGATAATGATTTTGTATTAATGTATTTTTCCTCTGCAATTGATGAAGTGGACACGTGTATTAAGGCAGTTTCTGGTTTGTGGAATAAATGAACTATGTTAGTGTTCTACATCTTCATGCTCTACAATTGATAATAAATGTTGATCTACACTCTCCACACACCATCAAATCTAACTTATGATCACATTGTTTCAAATTATGATTTTTCACTTGTGTATAATTAATCTTAACCTTTTTCTTTTTCTTCCACCATATGTCACCTTATAATTGGTCCATTATGAATTCTCTTGACCACATTCAAACTATTTATCCTCTCCTTTTTCATTTGCAACTCCTCTTAAGAGAAAATTTCAACCAGATTTCAACTCTACTTTTAATATCACTCCACAATATCTCCATCATATTCATATTCAACAGTAGACAAATTCATTAGGGAAAAACAATTAATTAATATTAATTTGACATGCTTAAATAGATCCCATTGGCCAAGAGATGGAATGAGGCCAAACATGGAAGAAATTCCATGAAGTTTAACTTTTTAGGGTCCTCAAAATGCATGTGTGTCTAGAGATAATAGAAACAAGCATGCATTTTTAAGAAGTATGAATTTTATTTGCTAAATAAAAATGTGCATGTGTTTTAGGGAAGTAAGCATTTCCTTTGTAAAGGAGAAAGGATAGTGTAATAGATCCATTTCCTAGCATGTATGCTCATTGAGCTACTAGACCTGGGCCTTCTAAAGAAATGATTTCTAAATGCAAGCATGTTCTATGTTTTTACAATGTAAGTGAGTTGTATAAAATTTTGATTTCCACTTTTAAAGTTGTTATCACATGAAGTTGTTAAGGGTCACATGTAGTTGTTATGGGTCAATTCGTCCTTAGATTTTTTAAGTTTTGTGGAAATTATCATGCTTACACCCTATCTGGAGACATCTACATGCTTATACACCTTTGGCTAAAGTTTTTGGATATTTTGGGCTCAAACTGCACAAATCAGAAAGCTACAGGACATTTCGTAGCGCCTGGCACTGCAAAATGATCTACATAGACAGGCTCTACATAATGTGCTACGAAATTTCCTGTAGCGGCTACTGTTACAAATTTGATCATAAAACTAAAACGACGAAGTGGTTTTCTATGAATTTTTTTGTGGAGGAAGATGATATCTATGCTCATTTGTAAGCCTGAAGGCATGTGTTGTAGGCATTTATGCCATTAGAGATTCATGAAAGTTGTGATACCAAACTGTTTTTCTCTTGTTTCCATTATTTCTTATCATCTTGCTTGAGTAATATTTACAGATTTTGAAGATCAAAAGTTGCCTTTGGTTAATGAATTCATGAGCTGCAAAGGATTTGTGGTAATTTCTTGTTAATCATAGATTATTGTTCAAGCACTCTTTAATCTATATTACAGAAAGGATATTTGTTATGTGGATTTTCTTCTCTTTGTTTACCTTCTATTCTTCTATCCATCTTTGCATAAGCTTGTTGTCTGGTAGGCAACTTGATTGCCTTTGATCTGTAGGATGTTATAAATCCATGCACAATGGAATGTATTTGCAGTAGTCTGATGCCCTCCGTTTTACTCTTCTCTTGTTGATCCACCTATTCAAACTAATTTAATCCATTTACATTTCTATGTTACCAAGCTTACTCTCATTTGCAGTCTGGGAGTGACTCTTGGAGTGATAACAAAAGCTATCATCTTCATTCACTCACCCTAGTGTGTTTAATTGTGTTTTTTTTATGATAAAATAACTTATAGCAAAAAGTACCAATTTCATTATGGTTTTGTGGATTAACATAGTCTAAATATTAATGATGTGACAAATGTTTTAAAAAATAGATCTAATATATCCACAAGTTCGTACTCAATAATATATGACATAGCACATGTGTTTATGGGATATTAAGCGACACCCCTAATTTCACTAGATATTAAATAATAAGTCCCAAAACCTTTCGTTGAACCCCCTTTCAATACATCTTTTCATTTAAGAAACCTCATATTTTCATAGCATTTCTTAGGTGTCCATTTTTTACATGTCATTTAAATACCATTATTTATTTCAACCTCTAGTATGGTGACATGACATAACTCCTATAAACCTTTGATTAATTTTAGGCAAATCGACTGTATTCTTTTTTTCCTTTTTGTTTTAATTTAACAAAAAAACAAATTCGATATTAATGGAGATCCTAACCATGCTAATTTCCTTGAATCATCTAATGAGGTCAAAAGATTTTAGGTTACCCAAATCATGCTTCATATCCTCTTCCCCAAAAGAGAAACCAAGAAAATATACTATTATACTATTAGTAGAGAGGTTAGCTTTTGACTCATCACTATATTAGTGTTTACATTACACTTCTTAGGGGGTGGGGGAAAATCATTTCTAGAAGCTACATACATAGATTCATATGACCCTTATTTTTTTTCCAGCCAATGGGGATTCATTATAAATTAATTTCGCTAAGCAATTTTTTCATGTTTCAATCAAATCCTTGATTTCTAAGAAATTTTTGCTCAAATCTTCAATTTTAACTAGTCCCATATTAGTGAGAGAATACACATAGTGAGTCAATAGGGGAGAGTTGTACGATATGTCAATCCTTCTAATGCCTAAGAAATTGTATAAACTATTGCATATGGAAAATCTTCCCATATCGTGGAGCAAGGAAAATTTTACAGGCTAAATTTCACCCATGGATTAATTTTCCATGTTTTTTCCCAAAAAAACGATTCGCTAATTTCCATTTTTTATAAACATGATTCTCCCAAATTCTATAGAATAAAATTATTTTACCTTAAAAATAACCCAAATTTTATAGAAACTATATAAAATCTTTAGAATTTTGAATGTTTTTACAAAAATATCACCACACATTTTATAGTTTTCATTTTAAGTCCACTAGTAAGATTTGTCAAGGTTTCTACGTTTTGAGATAAATTTTCATCCTTAAAATTATCCCTGTAATAGAGATGGTTATGGGTATTGAACAACAAAGAGGAAGAATATCATCTGAGGAGAACGATTATGTCATTGTGGACCTTGGAGGGTGCAAACTAGTCCAATTTGAAGTCACCTATATTCAAATGCCTCGTGATATCAAATTCAAATCCCATGTCCCCCCTTATCCCTCATACCTAATTGTAAACCCCACAATATCTTTATGTATTTAATATATTGAAAATACCTATTGACACTTATAAATGAGGTAATATATTGTTTTATTTTTTTAGAATTTTAAACCCCCGGAATAAGAAATCACATGATACTAATTAGCCAACCCCTTGTGAATATGTCCACTCCAAGAGAAAATGTTTTTCATCCTTTACATTGTTAGATTCACATACTCTGCATAATATTTCCTCCCAATGCTTTTTAGGCATTTCCCATCTCTTTGTTTCACTATGAAGCTAGTGAGAGTTCGTTTTAGTTTTTGCAATGCGTGTTTTCTTTTTAAAGGTAGCAACAATGGAAGTAAGTCATCTCAATATGAAATAAAATTAAACTCATGTTTCAAATTAAAATAACAATGATAGCGTTGATGATTTCAATGAGACTAACCTTTGGTCTATGTGACTTTAACAAATAAAAATGAATTAATGTGTTTTATGATGTTGTTTTTATGATCAAATAAATTATAATTAAAATTATCGAGTTCATTTTAGTTTTCATAGGTTAACATATTATAAATATAGTGTTGTGACAAATGTTTTGAAAATGAAATCTAATATGTCCAGCCTTGTGGTGTGAGTTTGGTCTATTTTTTGCAATATTTATTTTCCTCTTTGATCTAGAATGGATCAATATATAATTTGTTATCTATTTTGGTACTTTCTAGGTGGAAAAAATGGGCTATTGGATTCTATGGCCCATTTTAGGGATAGATCATACTTTTGGAGCTAGTCTGGGGCTTTAAATGGTTGTTTATGGGTTCAAAGCTTCGTAAACAAAGTTCTATCCTCTTGATGTTGTTCTACATATGGAGATTTTTCCAATGACATGAAAATCACCTAATTAGGGTTCATATGAGAAAGTTATGTCTCATGTATGTTGACATATCTTGTTGACCACCATCATACCAAGTGCATGTCATTTTTCTCCCATTACTCACACATGTGGAGTTATTTATGTGTTGACTTTCAAGAATATTCTAGAGGGTACGAAACTCTTAACCCTAATTAGGAGTTTAGGCATGCAAAAACCTTAACCCTAACCCTAGATGGCTATTAAGCCATGCTAAATATTGGGCCTCTAGAAAAGGAAGGGGTTTCATTCTTATTGCATTGAGTATTTTTCCATAGGAGAGAAGAGCATTGAGAGCAAAAAAGAAGAAGTAGAAGATCTTGTAGTAGCCATACAAGACACATTGTCCTTGACAAGTCCATAGTGAATGCCCCTTTCTTTGTATTTGCATTTCATAACTGAAAAGAAAAGAGTATGACATAGACCTCACCTTTTAAGTAGGTTTTTCCATTTTTTTTTTTTTTCTAAAATACATCTTATGTTTATTGTATAGACGATGTGTTATTTGCTTAACTTCTTTTATTTTATTTTTAATTTATTCAATATATCATACATTAAACTAATAACATCAAATATAACTCTTAAATAAAAAATACTACATAATAATAAATTACATAAAATTATAAAATATTTTATAACTAACCATTCTAATAAAATATCCCTAAACAACCTCCAAAAGATAACTTTAATATCATTCAATCCTTCCCTTACCACCACAAGTTTTCAAGCCTTTACCATTGGGGTATCTTACACGTAGAAAAATTCAATCCTTCCTTTACTACCACAAGTTTTCAAGCCTTTACCATTACCATAGGGATATCTTACACATGGGAACAAAAGGCTTTAACCTAGCCCATAGTGGCTCTTACACGTGCCTAGGTCAAATGGCAGCATAGTTAATCGTTTTTTTATATTACTCAGATAATAGAGTCGCCAAATTATTTGGATGATTTGAGGGAAGGCTTAACCCTTGCATGATTGAAAGGACACTTACCAAGTGAACCCTATATTATCAAGGACGTTCACAGTAAATATCCCTTGTGAGACATGTACATCTAAGATCATTATTAAAACTATATATATTTAACATTTATTTAAAATAATTTATTATAATATATTTATTATTTATTTAAAACAATTTGGAGTAGGTTAAATTTGGAGCAATCTTTTGAGCAATTTTTTTAGTTTAGTTTTTAGATAAAAAAATGAGCCTAAATCTAACTAGTCTGAGTTTCACATGGATCAAAGTTTCATATATTTCAAAACCTTAAATCTACCAAACTCTAAAAAAACCTAAAGTAACTCAAAAAAAAAAATTGATACCGAGTTAACCCACTCCAAAATAATTTATTATTATTTCAATTAATATCTTATTTAAAAACAATCAACAAAATTATACCGAGTTAACCCACTCCAAAATAATTTATTATTATTTCAATTAATATCTTATTTAAAAACAATCAACAAAATTATGCTCGAGTTTCCGTGCAAGAACGTTTCGCCATTTCCCTGAGAAGAAACTTTTGAATTTTACCAGTGGAGGTCTTGGGCAGTGACTCCATGAACACCACAGTTTTGGGAACCATGTAGTGAGGAAGCCTCTCTCTGCAGAACGAAATCATTTCTGCCTCTGATACTGTTACCCCAGAAAGATTAGGATTGCTCGGTCCTACTCTGTTACTCACAAAGGCACATGGGGTCTCTCCCCAGAAAGGATCAGGCCTCCCCACGACAGCCGCCTCAGCAATCATGGGATGACAATGCAACACAGACTCCACCTCCACACTGCTAATGTTTTCTCCCCCTGAGATGATAATGTCTTTGGAACGATCCTTTATTTCCAGATAACCGTCCGGGTGGATCACTCCCAGGTCCCCCGTGTGGAACCATCCACCTTCCATGGCTTTGGCTGTGCTTCTCTCGTCCTTGAGATATCCCATCATGACAGTGCTCCCTCTCAGCATAATCTCGCCCATCTGTTTGCCATCTCTGGGCACGCTAACCATCGACGCGGGATCCTTTACATCGACTTGAACCAAGCTGAGAACCCCAACGCCTTGCCTGGACCTGATTTTGGATCTTGCCGCAGCTGCCAATTTATCCCATTGAGGCTTCCAGGCGCACCAAGTGACGAACCCTCCAGATTCTGTGAGCCCATAACCATGAGTAACAGAGAATCCCAGCTCTTCCATTCTCAGCAGATCAGAAGATGGCGGTGTAGCTCCCGAGGTCAAGATTTCAACCCTGCCCGGCAAGGGTTTCCTATCTGACGGGCTTGCATTGGCGATCATGGAGAGCACGACGGGTGCTGCACAGAAATGGGTCACTCCATGATCCTGTATATATGAATAAATGAGCTTAGCATCGAATTTTCTTAAGCATATATTTGTTCCCCCAATAGCTGCTATTCCCCATGGAAAACTCCAGCCATTGTTATGAAACATGGGTAGAGTCCAGAGAAAAACAGGGCGAGGCTGGATTCTCCACATTGAGAGGATATTCATTGTGCTGATGTAGGTAGCCCTGTGGCTGTTCAAGACTCCTTTGGGAGCCGAGGTGGTGCCCGATGTGTAGTTCAGAACGATCGGTTCCCATTCGTCCTTGGGTTGCCTGGGTTCGAACACTGGATCTCCTTCCTGCAGCAATCCTTGGTATGTCGTAATTTCTGGACTG
>ML782497.1:352343-370419 GCA_009831015.1 Picea engelmannii | reverse complement strand
GGGGTGAGGCATAAATTAGAGAAAATGTATACCCTCAGTATTTTAACAGCTAATTCTTGGAATAATTTATTTAGCGAGGGGATAGTGGAGAAAGTGAAAGACCTCATCAAGCTGAACAGAAAAAAAACTGAAATGCAGAAATCAATGTATGAGACTCTCTGTCCCCTAAGCTATTGTTAAACTAGTAGAAGTTAAAATTTCTTTTTTTTTAACCAACAACTATGGCATAGAGATGAATTTAGAGATTAACACCTGTACATTTTTATTTTGTGATTTTGTGGGTTGGATTGGCAGGTGGTTTGGACCTCATTTCCGAGTGAGGTGTACACTTACATTTTGTCGGTGGGATTGGTGGCGAGGTTGGAGAATCTGTTGTTGTCACTGGCATGTTGCAAGTCAAGGATGATCAATATTAAAAAGGTATTTGAGGTTTAAAAGGAATCATGTTAGGACAGAGTGTGCCATTCAGATTTTGTCTGTGGGATTGAGAGGGAGTTTGGAGAATCTGTTGGTGTCACTGGCATGTTGCAAGTCAAGGATAATCGACCGCCGACCCTAAAAAGGAAGGTAGGCGTTGAGTCAGTAAGATGTGAAGAACTTGTCATCTCCCTTTTAGCATTTCATAAGTGAAATGTCAATAGCTTACCTTCTCTCTTTTATCGTTTCCTCGTTTTCGTCGTCGGATTTCCAAGTTTTCCTTGTCGGTTTACCCGTTGTATCTTCTCTCCTTTTAACGTGAATATTATAAGCAAAAGGTCAAATTTGGCCTGGGCGGTGCAACTACTTTAAACTTAAATATGGCAAAACAAAACAAAACAAGATGATATTTAAGTCTGTGCATGAAAAATAATGGATAATATTATAATGATTTTAGAGTTATTGTATTTGATGTTTTTTTTTAGGTTTTTTAAAGTGTTGAATTCATTTATGCTTTTAAAAATATAATTTAAATAATAAAAAATGGTCATTTCATCAAAGTTGTTATATCTACTCTATTTCTAAAGTTTTTCAAAGTGATGAATTCATTTATGCATTCAAAAAATAACAAAAAAATAATGATTTCACCAATATCTATTTGACCTAAATTAAACTAGCACAGCCCCAAAGTAGCTGGTGTTGCACTTGGTGAACATCGAAAATTTGAAGAACGGACAGCTGAAACGCACATAGAGCTGAGGAAATCCAAAAATTAATCTTAAATGTGGTAATTCCAAAGATTAATCAGTTAAACGTGACAATCATATGGTGGTACAGTAATTTCTTAATATGATTAGGTAAATATTAAAAAGTAAACAGGTTAATGATGCATTCAAAAATACAAATAAGTTATGAAAAGTAAATCACATTCATTGATTTGGGAGGACGATTAAGAATATTCCAGCATTTTCAATTATTAGCCATCAGATTAGAATTTTAGATTAAAAGATGATTAATTGTGCCATCTCCAATACATATATACGTTTCAACGTAATTACACAATTTCTCACCCGGTTATCTACGCCAGCAGCGTCTTTCTATGCCCAATGCAATGTGATCGTTTGAAATGCTCGTTACCCACGTCGACCAACCCTCTGTCATAGCCATTACAAATGACCTAAAGATGCGCAACTCTCGAGAACATGCATGCACTGTCATAATGTTAGCACCAAATTTGTGTAGAGAACATTCATGCAGTGTCATAATGTTAGCACCAAGTTTATGTACGCTCTGCTCTTAGAAACTGCGCGGATAAAGATAGAAAAGAAATCGAAACGACTGTTCCAGTGAAAGCTTTCATTTCGACATGGCTGGCCATACCTTACAGAGCGCGCACAAAATGACAGTGCCTTTTCACTGTAAGCAGAGGTCAAGGATTTTCTTGCATTTAACACTCGTTCCTATAAGCGTTATAAGCCTCATTATTCAGGAGGGTAATTAACATTACATTTTAATTTTAAATTGCAGTATTCTAAATGTTTTATGTTTTTATGGGGATGAGTTTTTTTAGTTTTGTTTGAAATTTAGTGAGAAAGTGTTTCATCTGTAAATTTGAGTGGCTAAGTCTATATAATTCAAGTGTCGGATGGATTTTTCAACAGATTGAATCCATTTATGTATTCAGAAATGTAATTTAAATAACAGAAAATCCAGATTTCATCCAAATTTATGTAGCCAAATTCAAACCATAACAACCAATACAACAATTAAACAAAACCTTTTAAATTAATTTGAATTTTGTTCATAAATTTAAGAAAGTGTATATATCCTATCCTCCTTTAAATCCTTTTTGCACTTGAACCTATTATCTTTTAAAAGAAACACAGATTCTTAATTATTACAACAGCTCAAACTATACATTCCACATATAATATTAATGATGGCTGAGAATTTGATTTAAATTTATTATTATTTATGAGATAATTAATACATATATACATATATAATATTAATATTAATGATTGGTGAGTGTTTATTAATTGTGGTTGAGAATTTGGTTTGGGACAGGAGGATAATTTATTGTCCTTTTAAAAGGGTGAGGGTGAGGTGTATTAAATATACTAATAATATAAAAAAGAATTGTTTTATTAAAGGGTGTATTAAATATATTAATAATATAAAAAAGAATTGTTTTATTGTTTTATTTTAGTTATATAATTTGAGTGGGTCTAATGGTTAAGAACATGTGTTTCCTCTTAAGAGGTCACAAGTTCAAATTCAGAGGGGGTAGGGTATGTATACCTTCATAGACTTTGCTAGTCAAATCGGTGGGCGGAGGGCGTCCCTTGTCCCACAAACAAGGGTGTCTCATACACCAATTTGGTGTCTCCTTTAGCCATGACCTTAAAAAATAGATTATTATTTTAATTTTTTTGTAAATAAAAAGTTGTATTTCCTGATTAATCCGTTGTCACTATACAAAACTACACAGGTTTGCCACCTGTTTCGCCAAACTAGTGGACACTTAAACATGTGGCAAGCTTTTATACTTACGGCTAAAAATAACAACCACCACTTACTCTGCCATACAATTGGATACTAGAGCAAGTGACAGCTGATGGTGTTGACAGATCTGTCTTGACATACAATAAAAAAATTGATAATTCAAACTAAACAGAAAACCTGAGCAAGAAGACAAGAAAAAAACTCCATTTCCATGCAAGTGAGGCGCAGAGGACTGAAAAACTTTAAACATTAGGAGTGTTGTTAGAACAATGGAACTTGTCATCCGAAGAGTCGCCATGAGGAGTATTCTCGTTGGGTATGAGTGCAAAGTGTTGTGCGCAGGTCGGGCACCACTTTTTAACTGGCGCATTCAAGAAGGCATCGAACAACATGTCGATTTTGTTGCTAATCAGGGTGTGCCGGTGGAACTGATCCATCATAGAGCCCCTCATCTTAAAGATGAGCTCCAATTGCTCAAGACTGAAGAGACTAGGTGGACTCTGGTCACATTCTGCTTTTGGGTTGAGCAGTGGGGGCCCGACTGGGCAGTCCGTCATGGGGGTTTCCTCCTAAACTATGCAAGTGGCTCCTTCCATAGCTGTCGTTGTATCCATTGTTGCAATGCTGGTGTTGGGTATGTCTTGGGCATTCGAGACCGTGTAGAGGAGGGATTCCGATGGAACCTGAATTGGTTCCTCTGGGAATTCCTCCTCCACGAAGGCCATTGGAGGTGTAGTCGGCTTCTTGATTTGTTGCAACCAAGCTATCGATGAAGCTCTCTCCAACTCGTGTATGAATCTATGCCTTTCATAATAACAGTACCAAGAGGGTCCCCTCTTGGGTTTCCCTCTCTCACGTGACATGACAGAGCCTACATGCTAGAGAAATCTAAGAATGAAGCCAGAGAAATCTGAGAGGAATCACCGAGTAGAGAAAATAAGTGGGTCAAAGAAGAAGAATGGTGAATGCCATGGCCAAGTTGGAGAATTGTCCGAGGGGTTGATAAGACCACACAACCTCCTCCCGTATCTGTCGTCATTCCCCTACCATTACTCAGTGAGGGCACCATGTCCTCCCTTCCTCTGTGTGTTTGCGGTCGTCCTCCATCTGAGAATGATCCTTGGGGTGGTGGTTGACCATATTTATGGTATGGATTGTATGGGGGTTGTGTGGCCTCCCCTGGACTACGTGTCACCCCATCCCGATAAATAATAATAATATTATTATTGTTATTATTGTTATTATTTAGATAAATTATTTTATATATAAGTAACATTTTTTAAAGTATATGATATATATGATAATAAAATAGAAATTAAACTATTTCATATAAAAATAATAATAATCTTTTATCACTTTTATTAAAAATATATGATAATAAAGTTGTTTAATGCATCAAATTGAATTGAGTGAGTTAAAATTATAAATTTATTAAAAAAATTAATTAAATTTTATATTTTGATATTAAAATTAAAATTAAAATTTTATCAAATAAAATTATTTTATAAAAAATACTACATACATTCATTTTCCTCTATGATATTTTATTCAATAATTATCTCATATATCACTTTTCATTGTTATATGTGTCTGTTTCATAATTAAATGTTATTAATTATATTATAATGATTGTTATTTGAATATTTTTTTATTATAATCAACTTAGATTCATCTTAATTTCAGATTTAAGTGCTCAAAGGAATCAAATCTCTTGACATGCAAGCTTCTTTTACACAACAAAACTTGAGGAAAGGTGTTGTCGTGTTTTCATAACATTGATTTTGGTCCATACTTGAACCTATGTCTCTCTCAAATGGAGACTAAATTTTGAAATCTGAAAAGTGCCAGATAACCTTTACCTATTCTTCACCTATTGATCATAAACACCCAACAAGATATTAAGAATCTGAACCAGTTTCAGTGTTGCATTTCTTCTTCATGCAAGGCCAACGAGGATGGTTTTTTCTTTTGAACAAAAGAGAAGAAAAACAAATGATACCAAAAGGAAGGAAATTGTTTGTGTTCATCATCTCATTGGATAACCTTATGTGTCATCTTCGTCAGCATTTTACGAAATAAAAAATATAGGTCATATGCCCAAGATATTGTCAATTTTCTCACAACCTCCACATTTTTGCAACCTCCATTTTCCCTCTCCATTCCTCAAGTTTTACCCCTTAACTCTCCATACCTAGTCTCTTGTTCTTTGAGGAGAATTCCATGTATTAACTTCCACATCTCTAATACCCCATACTCTCATCTTCAACAATACTCCAATACTTAGTCATTTTCAAGGCTAGTCATTTTCTGCATTCATATTTATATGCAAGCTATTTTTACTAGGTTTTACTAAGTTTTACATGCGGAACCTAAGCTCCATCTTCACATTGTCCTCTCTAGGTTTTACACCAAACACTTAGTTTTTTTTTCTTTTTCTCTACATCCTCCATCTCATTTCTCATCCTTCTCTCCTATTTATTGTACTCTCTAGGTTTTACACGAAACACTTAGTTTATTTTTTGACATTTTTTATGGGGAGAATTCATCATGTTCCTTTTCTCTGCATTCTTTTTCTTAGGATCCTTCATCTCACTTCTTATCCTAGGTTTTATCCCCCATTATTTTTCTCCACATTCTCCATCTCATTTAGTATCCTACTCTCATATTTATTGTCTTCTCTCGATTTTATGCCAAACACTTAGTTTATTTTCCAACAATCTTTTATGCAGAGAATTCATTATGTTCCTTTTATCTGCATCCTCCAACTCATTTCTTATCCTAATTTTTATCCCCCATTATGTTTCTCCACATCCTCCATCTCATTTCTTATCCTAAGTTTTATCCCCCATTCTTTTTCTCTACATCCTCCATCTCATTTCTTTTTTTTAAAGAAAAAATGGGATATTTGTGTTATCAAAAAAGGGTACGACCAAAGCACTCATAGGAGTTGCAAAATATAAGAAAATTTGGGCCAATCCGGGGCCTCAAATAGACAACTACTACAAGCTACAAATGATTATTTCAAATACTCAAATGTAAACTTCACATAGAAAAACCTTACTGAATACACTTGAAAAAAGACTCTGATGATAAAAGTGAAGAGACATTGCATCTAAATTAACCTGTAGGGGAAGATCTGTCCTTTCTGAATGACTTGCAAGCCTAACTTCGTGTTACCATTGGTTGTGATGTTACATGTTATTTATTCTTCTTTCCAACTACCGTCCAAAATTCATTTGTAGATGTTGGGGTCTTTGTGAGGGCTATGATTCATGGATTGTCTTGATCGAAAGCTTCTATTTTTTCTTTTTCTGATACATTATATTCATAAGCCTAATATTCCCAGCATGTTGATGGCAGAGGGGATTGTTGAATATGAAGTCCTTGAACTGAGACCCGAAGGGAAGATGCCTCTTTATCCAACTTTTGGGTGTATTCTTGGCATGTTTCTTGAGATAAAGGATTTGGTTGAATAGGAGGATTTGATTGAGAAGGATTTTCACCATCTTGTGAAGGTTGTCTGCAATCTTTTGAGATTACTAAATGGTCTTCATTAGATCTGACCCACCAAGTGGATTTTTGATGCTTTCTATTCTTCCTAGACCCTTTAGGACAATGGGTTGCAACATGACATGTTTCAAAACAAGATCTGCATTGCAAGGAAACTCTCTAATAGTCTATTTTATGAAACCAAGAATAATTTTTACTAGTAAGAATAACTTCAGCTGGGAACCCTTTATTGAATTCCATTTCCACGTAGATATTGGAAAAAGTAGAGGTGTTGTGCCTCGTAGTTTCACGGGTTGCAAAGTGGATTTTTCCTAATGTCGAATCGATGGCTTCAAGAGAGGGTAAACCCAAAAAATGCAAGGGCGGATTGGGAATTATCACTCAAACTGGAGCTGAGGAGAGAATGTCAGTTGTAACACCCTGTTTTCCCCCATAATTGTAATTATGCTAAGACTTCAAGTAATGTGATTATGAAGCATGTTATTATGTTATAATTAATCAAAAATGTTAGAGAACTAACTGAGAAGGAAAGAGCCTTGAGTACTAGTCGTGATATCATAAGAGGGATTGGTGAGGTGGAATTGAGAAGTTCCAATGAAGAAAATAGGAAGCTTGCTCAATATTCCAACCTACACCTGCAAAAATTGGATACACCACTTGCCAATGTATTGGAATTTCATAGATCCTCTTGACCGGTTATCAAGATCAAGATTAGTGGTTGAAACAATTATAATTGCTAACAATATATAATGCTTAAATAGGCAAAGAGACAACTAAAAACTTTATAGGAGTGCGTACATGGATTTCCCCTTCGAGTTTGGGAGCCTGACTGGAGGTTGCTTCTGATAGTAGGACATGGGAATCCCAAGGGATTGGTGGAAGAAGAAACCAAAGGTGGAAAATATCATGTAGAGTTTTTAGAGAAAGAAGAATGAGGGGAGCACGATTCATAAGAGAACGAGAAGAATTGGAAGGAAAAAGAGTATGAGAACTAGCACGTAGTTGCCTAACAAACAAATTCACATGTAGATCATAGATATCAGAGTGAGTTGCATACTCACAAATGGATGGTGTGGTGAGAGAGAGATTCATGTGCACGGTTCCAAGTGACAGAACAATTGGGAAGTTTTCCTTGAGGAAAATAGGAAACTTGCTCAAGAGATTAATGGTCACCCTAGAGCAGACCCAGTTCTAGACTAGAGAAATAGAGGATCATGGCTTGGTACTTACTGGAAATAAATCGCCATTGATAAGGGGAGGTCGCTAAGGAATTGTGTAGCAAAGAAGGGACTCCTTTGTGCAGAAAAACTCCAGTTGGGAAGGTGTCTGATAAACCTATGGAGGTCCTGAGCTCAATTGGAAGACGACAACTTATGTTGGTTCCAGTGGAGTGAAGGAGAGTAACCTTCCTGAACCATTGTATTATTTGGAAATCATTTGAACTAGCCCCCTTTTCGTATCATGGCTTGGCCTAAGGGTGGCACGTTGTAGAAAGACTTCCTCTCTAAGTCAATTAGCTAGTTTAACTTTTCACTAAATAGATAAGTGTTTCAGCTTTCCATATTTCATGTATGCTTGGTGATGGAGATATATCATTTATTATTTATATGTTAAATATAAATAAATTAAGGAATGGTTGAATTCTTGAGTAAAATGGATCATGCATGATTGTTTTCACTAACATGCAAGGCTAATGTGATTGAAAAAATGAGTGGTGTTAATAATAGGCATAGTCCTATGGAACTAAAATTCTTTGAATATGAATCTTGCAGGATATAAACCTTCACTAGGAGATTGGTAGTGAAATTCCCTAGCTCCTGGGAAGGTGTCTGTGCAGTCTTAGAGAGCCTTAACCCAGCGAAATATCCTACATGGATTGGAAAGTTTGCAGGATTCAAATATTCAACGAGGGATTAAAGTAAGAATGCATTAGACAATTTAAGAACGGAACCCGAAGCTCTAGAAATCCCGATACAACTTTAGTGATTAAGCTTTAAGAAACCCTAAGCAATTGAGTCTTCAATCAGACTGTTACTTTGTGGAAAACCCAAGTCTTGATTTGGAAGGAATTAAAATCATTGATCCAATGGGAAGGAAATACCCTGACCATTGGTCAGAAGGTGAGGTCATCAAAATGACCAAGTGAACGGTTGCAACAGGATTCCAATGGAGGTGACTCGAGTTAACAAGATCCATTGATATATAGGAGGGTGAGACACTGGAATCCTGACCATTGATGTTGAGTGTAAGTCTATTGTAAGGTCGACTATTGGAGGCTCGAGAAAAGTCTTGAAAAGGATTATGATGAAAAGGGAGTCTGAGAACTATAGATCTCTTGAAATATAGGATGATGGTTTGTAGCCATAGGACATAGGATGATCCATCCATAGGTTGAATGTTTATGCATCGTTAACCACTAAGCAGTGTGAAACTTTGAATGAACATGGGCCATTGGATGGGACTAACGAGTACTGTTAGATCTGTCGGAGAGTGCTCTTTAGAGTGGCCTATGATACTCAGAGTGGATGCATTTTGATGGTGAATGACTTCGAGAGAGAACGGGAGTCTCATATTTGTGGGTGGGTGTGCAATATAACCTCAATTGTAGATCTATTGTGGGTCCCACTTGATCGCTTATCGAATATATGAGGAGGATAAAGATAAGCGTTGAGTGATTAAGGGAGTTGATGAGATCGAAACCATGGGTTTTTAATTATGAGGGTCGTTAGATCCATCAGGATGACCCATCCGAGAGGAACCATCAGAGTGGGATCACATGTCTTGTGACCTACTATTATGATGGATGAGGGTATGAATCACATCCAATCCTTAATCTGGTGGTGAGGAGTGATCCTAGTCATCCGATTGGGGACACTCAAGTACCTAATTGTTATAATGACACTATCATAGGGATCTCACTGACAGTTGGAGGTCAGAAAAGAGGGCACTCAGTGTAAACTGGAGAACTTAGTTTGAGAGAAAGACAAAATTTGAACATCCCACCAAGCTAAGGAGGAATAGGGGGTTGGGTGTGTTACAAAGTGGTATCAGAGAAGAGTTCAAACTCTAGTATTGAATGAGACATCGAGACCGCTTGACTATTTTAAAACACTCTTTATTTTTCCCATAATGCATGTTTAAAATGTTGATTATTGTAATGGCTAATAATGGTTTATTGTCTCAGCACATATGATGCACTGAGGAGAAAGTAGAGGTGAATGGTGTAGCATAGCATGGAAGACACTTCACACTTCAAATATGAGGTATGATGGTTGGAGTGACAAAGACACCCCTTCATATTTGGTGGCCACTGTCAAAATCCTACAGGAAGAAAATGAGAGGATCATGAGAGCTCAGACCAAGATGGATGAGCTTAATGCAGTGTTGCTGCAGAGTTTTTCATAAATTCAGAAGCATCTACAAAAAGGTCCAACAACTAGCAATTCAGAGATACAAAAATCAGAGAGGTTGAAAACCCCTTTAGATTCCCAAAAGCATGGATTGGCCCATAGAAATGTAGGAAAGAGTTATTCTAAGAAGAGGCATCAGGATGCAAAGAAAATTAGATCTCGTGGAAACATTTCCATAGATTCATACAGTAGGAAGAAGACTTATGAGGAGCTATCCACCAATGAATCTGGATCGAATGTTTCCAAGAAGAATAAAAATGGACACTCACAACATTCCCTGAAAGAAGAATTCAAGAAAGCGAAGTCGCCTACCTTTGATGGAGAAATCAAGAAGGGAGAAGAAGTCGAGGCTTGGTTGTTGGGGTTGAGAAAGTATTTTCGAGTACACAATTACTCAAAAAATAAAAAGGAAAATATTTTCATCTTCAATCTGAATGGAGGAGCTTCCATATGGTGGGAGGACCTTAAATAGTTCAAAGTAACTCAAACAGGTCAAAGGAATGAAAGAGAGCAATTTGACCTAGAAGAAATTTGAAAAGTATTTCCGGAAGGCCTACCTATCAGAGAAATACTTTGATGGAAAGATTAAGGAATTCCATGAACATAAGTTGCGTAAACTTACCATGGAAGCGTACACCAATATATTTTTAGAGTTTTTTAGGTATGTTCCTTACCTAAACGAGGAAAAAGAAAGGATACAACACTTCCTTAGCAGATTTCCATAGTCCTATCAGGACATAATTGAACTTGATGATCCTAAGTCCCTAAAGGATACTATTAGGAAGTCCAATGGATGTTATGATAAGTCTAAGCATAAGCAAGATCCTTCTAGGGATTGGAAGAGAAAGGATAGGATCAAATTCCAGAAGAAGAGATTCAAATCATCCCCATATAATAACTCGAGGAAGGATGGTCATTTCAGTCAACCAGACCAAATTGTACAACATTATAACTTTTTGTCTCAAAGTGGGAATAAGCCAATAGAATAGGAAAGAGAAAGGGTAGAGGATTAAAGGAAAGGACCTCTACAGTGTTGGGGTTGTGGAGAGGCACATTTGTTAAGATATTGTCCTCACGGGAAGCATGACAACAAAATAGTTTATCATGTTTAGGAGGATACTACGATCAATGATGTGGCTAGGAGTGTACCAAGAATATATGCAGTTGTTGAAAATTGGCAGGCAGACCACCAAGATTTTGTAGTGGAGCTGGAAGATATAATCGACAAGCAACCCATTTCTATTTTAATTGACCCTGAATCTAACCTTAGTTATATCTCACCTAAAAATTTTGAAGCATGTTCCTTACAGAGAAAGAAACATGCAAAGGCATGGTTGGTTTAATTAGCCACAAAACCAAGAGAAAAGTGGAAAAGGTAGTAGAGGATTGTCCATTTGAAATGAGTGGACTGAAAACTCAAGCAGTTGTGAACATCCTACCCCTAGCATCATATGATGTGTTGTTAGGAATGGATTGGTTGGAAGTTCACAAAGAAAAATTGAATTGTTATGATAAGACCCTAGAGTGTGAAGATGAAGGAGGCAATGAAAGAGTTTTACAAGTCATTCGAAAGTCATTTTCAGTTAGGCATATATATGCACTGCAGCTCAATAAATTTAGTAGGAAAGGATGTCCCTTGTATGCAATACAAGTTCTCAATTCAAAAGAAAGTAAGGAACTGAAGGCTGAAGATCACCCAGTGTTGTGGGAGTTTAAGGATGTGTTTCCAGAAGAGGTACCTAGACTTTCTCCTCAGACAGATCTTGTTTTTTCAATAGATTTTGTGCCTGGAGCGGTCCCATCATCAAAAGTACCCTATAGAATGAGAACCCTAGAATTGGTGGAACTGAAAGTGCAGTTGAAGGAGAAGTTGGATAAAGGGTATATCAAGCCGAGAGTATCCCCATGGGGAGAAGATGCATTATTTATGAAGAAAAAATACGGTACATTGCAATTTTTCATTGACTACAGGAGTTTAAAAAATATGACCATCAAGAATAAGTATCCATTTCCCAGGATCGATGATCTCTTTGATCAACTCAAAGGAGATACATTTTTCTCTAAAATCAACGTGAGATCGGGATATCACCAAGTCAATATTAAAGACGAATACATTCAAAAGATATCTTTTAGAACAAGATATGGACATTATGTGTTTTTCCTAGAATGCATGTTTAAAATGTGCTAAGATTTCTAGACTTTTGGCTCCAATAATATTAGGAAGGGACATCATTTTCTTTGAAAATAACAGCATTTCTAGAAATCCAAATACACCAAATGATGAGAAGAGGAAGTGCCTTGTAACTTTTGTGTCTGTGATTTTGAACCCACAACTTCCAGGCTTCTTCAATGGAGGTTCCAAACCAAGATAAAGGTTGTCCCAAAAAAATAGAAACATCTTTCCATGTTTGTCTGGAAAAAGGACAATCCAAAAAAAGGTGTAATGAATATTCCTCTTCTCCTTTGCACAAGGGACACTAGACGAGTCCTTCTAAACCCCTGAGTTTCATCCTATCCCAAGTAGGGACCTTTTTCTTTAGGAGACACCACATAAACACTTTGGCCTTGAGGGGGCATTTGTCTTTCCAAATCCCCTTCCACCACCATTGAGGGACATGTTGTAGAAGGAATGACATCAAGAAATTGTATCCCTCTTTTGGGGAGTATACCCTTAAAGGAATGAGGTGCCAAAGAAGTTCATCTTCCTGATCATTTATTCGGATATGAATTAATTTAAGGGCCCTGATATATTCATTCCAGGGGGCTATAAAGTGTTCTTCCAGATTCAGAGCTTGAGTGTATTTCCATACTTGAGCCTAGATAGAAGTTTGATGATCATCTACAATCTGATTCAGATGAAAAAAAACCTCTCTCTTGAAGTCTGTCTACCAAAAATTGGGGGAGTAAATGTTGGCCAGATGCACCCACCCATGGATCCTTTCCCAGCCTAAGAGAGTTTCCTTTGCCTACCTTCCAAGCCAAACCTTGAATTATAACCTCAAAGGATTTGAATAGATCTTTCCACATGATAGATCCATTTTGGTGGTTTTTTTTTGTTCTTCTAATCCAATCCACCACTAAATCTAGATTGATGTATTTTTGCTTAATGACTTTTGACCATAAATTGTTGGATGAGATAAGTCTCCATCCCATTGTTGTTGTGAGAGCAGTGGAGAAGAAATGTGTATTTTCTAAGCCCCACTCCCCAACAACTTCAGCATAGCTAAAGACTCCCATTTGATCCAAGGCAACAAAAAACTCTCCTTCTGACCACCCCATAGAAATTTGAAACACAATTTCCATATTTTTTCCAACATTCCCATTCGAATCCAAGCCATAGATAATCAATATACTAGAATTTCCTCCAGGACTGATTTTACCAATATTAGCTTACCTGCTCTGGATAACCACCTAAAACTCCAGGATTTTAACCTTTTCTCAAGCTTTGATAATAACCAATTATAGTCCCCTTTGGTGTAAGAGTTTGGTTTTAGGTGAAAACCCAGATATTTTAGACCCTCATCGAGTGGATTTTCCATGAAAGGAAAAAGACATTTATAAAAGTGGATTTCTTCTGGAGCCATTATATAGGTAGAGAAAGTAGATTTTGTGCTATTTATTTGCATGTATGTAGCTCTACTGAAAAGGTCTAAAATGGATCTCAATTGTTCAACGTCACTTCTTAGGCCACTGCAGAAAATTAGAACACCATCCACAAAAAGAAAGTGAGTGAGAGAAAGAAGATGAGTAAGAGGAATATCGATGAAGATTCTGATGCTTTTGGCTTCTTTAAGATCCATGCTTAGTCCCTCAACCACAAGAAGGAAAAGGAGAGGAGAAAGAGGGCACACGTGTCGAAGGCTTCGCTCTGCTTAGAAGAAAGGGGTAGCAGCTCCATTTATGAGTACAACAAAAGAGACTGAGGATATGCAACTCATAATCCAATTTATAAAGGAAAAGCCAAAGCCCAGGTGCATAAGAAGTAATCTTAGGCAAAGCCAATTGACGCGGTCATATGCATTTGATAGGTCTATTTTGAGCACTGCCCCTTTTTGCTTCTGAGTCTTGATATTATGCAAGGCTTCTTGGGAAACCTTGATTGCTTCACGGATTTGTCTTCCTTCCAAAAAAACAAACTGTTCTTGAGAGTTTGTATTTGATAGAACACCTTTTATTCTTTTGCTTATGATTTTTTCTCTAATTTTATAAGTACAATTGCATAGAGAGATGGGCCTATAGTCATCCAAACTTTCAGGATCACCCTGCTTGGGAATTAAAGCTATGAAAGTGGTATTAAAAGGTGGATGAATATAACCATTGATTCTTGATTCTTCTATGAATTTGAGGAGGTATGGGCTGAAGAAATCATACAGACCTACAAAGAAATCAATGGACCAACCATCCGGTCCCAGAATTTTGTCTTTTTGAAAACTTTGTACAACTTCTTTTAATTCTTCTTATGTAACTTCTGCAATAATTTCGTCATTACCTTCCTCTTCGACGAATCGTGGGAATAGTTGAGACATCTGTAAAACCACATCAATGGATACTCTTCTATCAATTGCATACAATGACTTGAAATGGGAAGAACCCAATCTAGCCATATCTTTGAAAGAGGAAAGTTAGACTGATCTTTGATGCCCCAGATAGTGTTTGTGATTTTCCTACCTTTTGCATAGGCTTGAAAAAATTTTGTGTTCTCATCTTTGTTGTGCAGTCAAAGAGCCCGACCTTTTTGTCTACATTCTTCTTCTCTAGCTTGTAGTAGGTCCCTTTTGTTTTTCTCCAAAGATACTAGCAGCTCTTTTTGTTTTGGGTTGTCGAAACCTCCTTTGACAAAGTCATAAAGAAGTTGCACATCAACCTCTGTCTGGATTAAATCATGTTTCCTATGTTGCTTTCTTACCATCCAAACACTTTTAAGTATATCATTCACATATAAACCTTATAGTATATTCTTTAATGAATATATAATGATAATTATTGACATTTCAATCTAAATATTTTTAATATCATAATCATAAATTTATATATTTTTAATAATTTATTTTCAATAATTTAAATAAAATTAAATGTTTTAATTATATAAAATTATTATTAAAAATTTATAATTTAAATAAAAAAAAAACTTTTTAATTATATAAAACAGTTATTAAAAAATCATTTAATTTTTTTTTTCATACATAAAGAAGTATTTTACAGGATTCACCATCAATTTATACATCTATCATTCTCAATTAAACAACTTTCAATAACAATCAAACAAGTAAATTATCAATTCTCACACCTTCCATCCTATTTCCACAATAAAACCACGTATTGACATAAAAATAAGCATTAAATAATGTTAATGCAAAATTAAACTTTAAAATAAAACGTTTACAAATCATTTATTTATTTAATCTAAAACACATATTAATTTAATTATTATTTAATATATATATAATTAATAATAATAAATATATTATTATTATATATATTTAAATAGTGTATGAATATATTGAGAGAACATTTTAGATTCTAAGTAATTAAAACTACTCATAATTACATGCAATACTCAATTATATAATAACCCCTCCCATCCTCAATCATACAAATATTTTTAAAATATCCAGATAATGTGGGCATATTATGTATAAACTTTAAGTAGTGCCAAATGAGGGAAGATTCGTAGAGATGTGAAGAATAAAAGATGCCAAATTATCTTTGTTTTAACTTTTATATGTATTAACAATATATCATTAAAGTGGAGCGGAGCTTGAAAATAGAATTAGATGGGGATTTGTACTTCATTTCATCCTTTTCAAACCATAATTGCTAATTATTTAATGCTCGAAAATATTGGATATGCATTATTTTTTTATTTGGAGAATTTCCATTCAATATGAGGTGAATTTGTTATTGAGATAAGAGTTACAAATCATGTAGAAGGTGGGAGGGGCGGGCATTAATAGGAAAATATATTATGTTTTCCTATTAATGCCTCCCCAAGAAAATATATTATATTTTCCTATTAATGCCCTCCCCCACCCTCTATATTAATATGTTCAAAATCAAGATAATAATAATCTTACTTTAAAAAATTTATAAATTAATTTAAAGGTGAGTAGTTATAAATAATTTGTCAATTTGGTCTAGCTTAAGTAGTTGTGAGAATGATTATTATTCTCTTCATTAAAGTCTACTTGTCATTAGTGATATGTTGGACTCTTAATGAGTGTAGTGTTGTAATGGTCTTGAGCTCTGTGTTGGTAAAGTCTCAAGTTTTTGTAAAATCCAATTTATTCTAGTACTATCTTTGGAATGGGGGAAAGTGCTCGACAAATTTCCCTAGGATGTGTATGTCAGGAATAAATAAATAAATAAAATAAATTTTTTAAAAAAGTTGCAAATGACCTTGAAATATACATATTTGAGACTAGAATTCAATGAGAATATAAGGCAGGATTAATGCATTAGGAAAATGTTACATGGAGGGTGGAAAACATTCTTCTTGCTACACAATAGATGTTGGACAATAGAGGGTTGGCATTAAAAAATGTTGTGCTCCCTCTTTCAAATGCTCATAACCCCAATACTCAACATTTATCCATGTGAAGTACAACAACCAAGTATATCTAGAAATAGAGGGAACGAAATTGAGCAAGTACAAAAATACCCCCTTATGAGATACTTCTCGTCGAAACAAGAGTATACCCATTAGAATTGGAGGCATTGAGAGAGTTGATTATGTACAAACAAAAAATGACATCCATGGACACTGCAAGATTTCGATTGAAATCAACCAAGATGAACTAACAAGGAAGGATAAAACTTAGAATCGTTAATGCAGAAAATGGTTTGAGGAGAGGAATATAGGAGAAGAAAGGTGCCCAACAAATAAAAAGACATTGAAAAGTCATGTACAATAATGCTATAGGTATGGAAAATGAAGAAAACATGCCAAACAAAAATATACTACATAAACAAATTTAGCAAACAGATGGAGATCAAAGTGAAAAATTACTTGAAGCTTTACATCCTATGGTGTGCAAAACAAGTAATAACACAATTAAGAACCATTTCACATAGGTTGAGATGTGAAATAGGAATATAAGAAAAACCCAAGGAATTGTAGACATGGAAATGTTTCATCTAGTATGTGGAAATGAGAACGTAGAAACTAAGCAATACTTATTCCTACATTATATTGCAACATACTTACGAACCAAATAGATGTAGAATTGCATATCTAAGAATCAACATTTCAAGAGGATCTAGTGAGTGGTACAAAACAAATGCTGAGAAAAATATGTAAACAAAAAGAAAATGGTTGCGAGAAGAGTCAATGAGGAAGCTAACCCCTTATGCAAAGAAAAATGTGCCAAACTTAGTTGAGTAAACCAAGCTCATAACTTTGACATGTCATTACCATGCTAGCTCTAATTATCATATTTTTTTGTATTCTTTTGGAAAATGTCATATAAAATGTAAACATAATTGTCACATATAACCATTTTATTTTAAGAACACTTTAGTAATATATATATGTGTGTGTGTGTGTGTGTGTGTGTGTGTGTGTGTAACATCCTACTCTTACACACACCTGATTTGAATTATTCCTTGAGGACACTTGCGTGCAAGTGATCTGGTTCAATATATGATTGATTGTTCGCTTATGGATTATGATGATGTTGTGGATATGATGATATGTTATTTGATTATATATGTGTCGAAAGGTGCTATTGACTAGTTTCTCCTGAGTGTGCAGGACTCTTGACAGATTGAGGATGTCGATGGCATTGATGGACCTCCTTGGACTCCCGAACGAGTCAGGGAGTGGACCTGTTATGAACCAATACCAGATCTGAAGATATAATCAACACAGTTACTGAATACACAATAGATCCACAAAACAATATAGAAGAAAACACAACTTTATTATAGCAAACCCTTGAGGTAGGGCAACACCATACAATGGATCCAATTATGGAAGGGATTCTCTCCTGTTCACTTGCCTCTTCGAGGGGGCATCCTCCTATTGAGCTACCGCTCCAAATACAATACTTCTCTTCATGTCTCATTACATTGTTTGAACCCCTTTATATAGTACTACCATCACCTAAGAACATTCTAGAGGGGGAATCTTCTAGAAGTAGAACCTTCTAAGAAGTCCTCTTACATTTATTATATCTAACTACCATAGTGGGCCTTATTTAATAATATAGTGGACCTAGTCCACCTTACATTGAATG
>ML782497.1:313945-340614 GCA_009831015.1 Picea engelmannii | reverse complement strand
CACAGCCCAATGCGACACGGAGCCATGTGATGGGCTCGTGCCGCAGGCTGCCGCTCTCCCGGGAGTTTAAATGACATTTACGTCGCGGTAAGGGAGCATTAATGCAACCCATTTCACCTTTGCACTATTTTCAAATGGCTTGGCTCGTCGTTTTGGTTATTGATCCCTGTATGCGGTTTGCAGGGCTCCTCCCTTCGCAGCGAAGGCTGGACTCAGCTCGTCCCCTCTATACTGTTGTCGTCCCGACCACTCTCTTGCACCTTTGGATTGCTATCGTCCCGACCAGTCCCCCTGAGCACATGAGGACGCGGCCAAGGGGAAGACCGAGGAGGTGTTCTCCTTGGAAGCCTCGTTGACCCTCGGTCTCGCCTTTTGATTCGCCCTCCACCTGTTCTTCCTCCCGGCTTCAGACTCAGTCCACCGTCACCACCTCGCCACCTTCGCAGAGTATGCATTTCAATTCCATGGCCATTATCCCTCGGATGTCGGCCTCACTTCTGAGGCGCCCTCAAGACCCCCGAATGCAGTTCTCAGCCCCAATGCCAATCCCTGGGCCATCGAGCAACCTGAACGGCGAACCACCTACATACGGCGAGCCTAAACGAGTGCGCCTCCATCCCACAGACCACTTTGACAACGCGCACTTCAGGGACCAACTGGTCATACTGCACGACTTGGTTTTTGAGCTCAGATAGGAGGTGGCGGACCTTCAATTTCGCCTACAAGCCACAGAAGAAAACATGGTGAGCTTTCTTCAAATCATCTCTTCTATGCACACGGAGCTCTCCTCGGACCCGGTCGATTCTGCTCCAGTGGAGGCACCTGCTGCTGCTATAGGTGAAGGCATGGATAGAGTGCAGCGACCAACAGAAGTGAGGCGGGGGAATGAGGAGCAAGGAGGCCAAGCTAAGGACACTGCGCGTGACGAGGAAAGGAAAAGCAATGGGAAGATCAGTCGACGTATATTGAAGAAGAACCTTGGACAGAGGACCTCCGAGCCACGTGGATAGGCTATCTGCCAGCTGTTTAGATCATTAGTGTTGTTTGTCAAGTTTTATCAGGCTCGTAGTTTTAGATGGCAATCAGTTTGAACACTGTTTTTACTGGAGTTATGACTTTCTTAGACATTTGAACTAGATGGGTTGGCTGGACTGGTTTCCCCTCTGTTGGGGCAGTCCGATAAATGCAACCGATATATTGTTGTATTTTGGTACCTTTCATCAGCTTTAGCAAGCTCTTAATATACATATACCTCTTATTTACAAAAAAAAAAAAAAAACATAAATCTATATTAACTCCAATCTATCAAGGAAAAGGGGTCAAATATCAAATTTCTATAGATGAAAACCTTTTTTAATACAAAATTTAAAAAAAAGTTTAAGATTAAAAGAAAAATTTGATCCCTCTAAACCCTATTCAAGATTGGTTTTAAAATTTTACATTATCTTCTTATATTTATTTCTCTCTTTTTAAATTTTTATTTTATCTATTTTATATAGTTTTTTTTTTTAATTTAATTAATTGATTTTAATTTTCATAAACAATAATATTAATTTAAATTGTATTTTTAATATTTTATTGTTATATTTTTTTTATTTGAACTATATAGGAAACTTTTAGGTTACTAACCCATTAAAAAAATAAAACTTTTAGGTTACTAACCCATTAAAAAAAATTCTCTTTATTTTTAAGACTATGTAAAAACTTTTAAATTATTAACCTTACTAAAAACAAAAATATAAATATATACAAAAGTAAATAATTATATTTTAAATTAAAATAAAAAATAATCATAAATTCTCAACTGTACAACCTCTCGTATACTTTTCTCCTCTCTTGAATTGTATTGTTCCTTTTCTTACAATTTAGCTTATGAAAGCTGAGTGAAGTACTCTCTCAAAAACATCCATCTAATAATGCAATTAAAAAAAAATATGACAATTGGACTATTGTGACATTTTTGGATATCTTTAAGATGCTTCATTCAAATTTAAAACATGTCTATATATCTTGAATTGATATAATTTTATTATTTTTATTTATAGAAAAAGTGTAATAGTAAATAAAAATTATTGAAATATATTTTATTTAATTTATGTATATATTATATAATAATAATAATAATAATAATTTAGTTTAAATAAACATTAAATTGATATACAAAATTTTATATTTATAATGAAAGGAATTTTTTTATAAAATGATTTGAAATAAACATATACTTTTAACATAACACTTCTTCTTTTTAGCCATTAAGTATTTCCTCACACTTAGATACATAATAAAATTTTATATTTATAATGAAAGGAATTCTTTTATATAATGATTTGAAATAAACACATATTTTTAACATATTCAAGGAAATAACACTTCTTCTTTTTAGCCATTGAGTATTTCCTCACACTTAGATACATAATAAAAAAGCCTTAGGACAATAAAGGTAAAGAAGTATGGTGTTATTTTTGTTAATTCTAAAAGGCCTTTGATATCATTTTGAGGGGGAAACTATGTGAGAAGGTGATAAAAATGGGTCTTGAATGGTTGGAGGTAGTAATACACAAGTTATATGAGAAAATAAAAACTAAATTCAGAACTATAAAAGGGTTTAGGAGAGCTTCAATAATGACATAAGGTTGACATATGGTTTCTTTCTCTCTCATACAGAATTTTTTCTTTACATAGAGGAATGGATAAAAGTGAAGGTGGGGGAGGACTAAACATAATTGGGGTTATCATAAAGATCATGTTGTATGAAAGCAATGTGACATTGATAGCTAAAATACTATGCAATCTACAAGATCACCAAGAGGCCTTGGAGTGATATTGCACAAATATTGGGATGAACTTGAATATGTGGAGAACTAAAAAAACACTAAAAATGAACAAAATGATATTCAATCATCTTTGGATGCTATCCATTAGAGATAACCCAAAACTATAAAGATTTGGATTAGATTTCAATGAGAAGTTAAGAAGGGACAAAGGCATGAGGAAAACACTACATGAAGCGTGGAAATCATTCTTCTTGTTACAAATAGGTGTAAGATAGCATAGGTTTTACACTGGAAAATTATATTCTCCCTTTTTTAAATGCCCATATCCCTACTACTCTTTTTAGGAATGTGAACTATGGGGAACAAGTATATGATCCCAAAATTTGTTTGAGTACAAAAACACTTGATAACAAGTTGTTTAATAATAAAAAACCAACATTGTTTATGAGATACTCCTAGATGAAACAAGAGTATACTCAATAGAATTTGAATCACTAGGAAAATTAATATTGTATAAATAGAAAATGATAACATAGAAAACAATAAGATTCCAATTAACATCAACCAAGACAAGCTAATGAGGAGGAAGAAAGCATGGAACTCATAGTGCAAAAAATGATTTGAAGAGTGGAATATTAAAGAATAAAGGTGCTCAACAAGTAAAAATGTGTTGAAAAGCAATGTACAATAATGCTATAGAAACGAAAAAATTGAGAAAACATATCAAAATAAAATAGTAATGCTACATAGACAACTTCCACATACAAGTGAATATGAAAGTGTAAAACTACTTGAAGCTTAACATCCCATGGTGTGAAAAACAAGTCATAACACAACTAATAACCATATCCCACAAGCTTAGATTTGAAAGAAAAAGATGGAAACAACTCAAAGGAGTAGTGAGAGGAAAGGTTACATAGAGTATGTGGAAATGAGGAGGTAGAAATCAAGCAACATTTACTCCTACGTTATCTAGCATACTGACAAATAAGGGAGATGTAGAATTCTGTAAAATATACTATGAATCAACGTTTCTAAAGTCTCTAAGGAGAGGTACAATAAGTTTGGTTAATGAAATGATGCAAGCAAGATGCATATGGTTAGATTCGAATCAATAAAGAAACTATCCCTTGATGTAGAACAAAGGGGACCAAAGTTAGTTGAGTAGGTGAGTCCATGGATTTGGGGTTGCCACTATCCCACTAGCTCAAGTTATCATATTTTTTTTATTTATTCTCTTGGAAAAGGATGCACATAATGAAAACTTTATGGTTCATATGGCTATTTAGTCTCAATTTTGGTTTAATAAAATATTTTAGAGTAAGTTAATTAATTGACAACTTCAATTAATTTTTCATTGAAATTACTCCCCAAATTTGAATGGATTTTTGTCGGAAGTTTTAGTTCTACTTGATTGGTGGTAACTTTGGCCATGTAAATTTACCTTTAGGGGTTTTGGTTCATTTTAAAATAAATTAGATCATTGAAATTTTGAAAAAATGAGTAGATCAAATTGAAATTTTGCTTTGCCAGAAAAAAAAAAATATAAAATTAAAAAAAAATACAAACAAATACAAATATAAATCTGAATAAATAATCTCAACAAAAAGATTGAATTCATACACTTATTAACTCACTCCAAATATATCTATATATATTAATCAATTAAACAAGCCCCTTAATGGATACAACTTAAACAAAACTATATATATATTACATAAATTAATCATAAATGAACTTATATAATAATAATTAATTATTCAACAACATATTTCTTAAATATTGTTCTTATTTAATAACTGAAATGCTAATTCATGTGTGTGTATCTTATAGTTAGTTGGGTTATGGTGTAGTAGTGTACCATGGTATTTCACCATAACTATTTTATATTTTTTGATCAATGTATTTTATATGGTACACAACTCCAACTTTGAATCTACACTTAAATATCATTGTTTCAAAAAAAAATTACCTCCGCTCTACTCGAGTGAAAATTGAAAAGATTTTGTTTAATTTTAAAAAAATTGTACTTTTCATCTACACATTATCTTAAATCATTACATCACAAAATAACTTTACTACATTTTAAGGGTTTAGTTCAATTGGTTGTTACTAAAGTTGTTGAACACGGATAGTTCCATGCCAGTAGGTAACCAATTTGAATCCTCTTAAACGAGGTGCATTAATCTACAACAAAAAAGAAGTTTATTAGATATGTAAATATCCATCAATTTAAGAAAGTGTTTGTTAAATTTCCTCATAAGTTCTAATTGCAAAAAAAAGATAAACATACTATAATTTTATGAATATTTTGATATTTTGCAAATTTTGTTTTCTTTCAAAATATTAAAAATAAAGAAAACATATAACAACAAATAAGATTTGTTGATATTTTTTTTTGTTAAGACAAACTTGCCGAATGATATATAGGCTCACAAAGTACATGTTTACTTATATGAAAGAATCAAATGGTGTTATCTACTTCTAAGCACTAAGGATAAGAGAGAAGTGGAAAGTGTTTGTTAAATTTCCTCATAAGTTCTAATTGCAAAAAAAAAAAACATACTATAATTTTATGAATATTTTGATATTTTGCAAATTTTGTTTTCTTTCAAAATATTAAAAATAAAGAAAACATATAACAGCAAATAAGATTTGTTGATATTTTTTTTTGTTAAGACAAACTTGCGGAATGATATATAGGCTCACAAAGTACATGTTTACTTATATGAAAGAATCAAATGGTGTTATCTACTTCTAAGCACTAAGGATAAGAGAGAAGTGGAAAGTTTGAAGAGAGGCCATTCCCCCATCACACTTTAAGGGTGCAAGTCCATGGAGTTCCATAGTAAAATGTTTTTTTAGTCATAAATGGGAGATATATATTATAAAAAAAAAATGTAGTAAAAATGTATATGGTATTGATTACATATATTTCATCTTTTTTCATATTTTCACTGTCCCTTTAAAGAATTAGACGTAGAGAAGGAGAATTTTTTTACAAGGGATTTTTCTGCCAAATTCTTGAGCACGAGGATAGATTCTTACAAATTGATTACAAAGAAGATTACAAAAGTAGAAAATAGTTCTCACTTGTCAGTTGTAATCCCTCTCTTAGTGAATTCCAAAAGTTCTTGATGTCCTGGGAGGATTTTTTTTTTCTGCCTTAATCCACCTCCTATTAGAATCCATTCCCCTTGTGAGAGGAGGGGAAGGATTTCATGTTGAATTTATGATTATACTGATAAGGGGGGTTGATGAGTATAAAATACTTTTCACTTTAAATGAGCATTCATCAATCATTTATTAACTTTAAAATAGTAAATCCATGTAAACTCAAATCACAATACACATAGTTTAATTTGGAGACCCCTGTGGGAGAAAACCACAAAACTTATCTTTATAAATGTCTATAGGAACCAACCTATTGTTACAAAGCTTGTAGGCACCAACCTCTTGGAGACACCAATCTCCTCGGTTGAGCACCAACTCAACAAGATATTGTGTAGGCACCAACCTACTGAAGACACCAATCTCCTCAGTTGAGCACCAACTGAGCAAGATATTGTGTAGGAACCAACCTACTAGAGAAACCAATCTCCTTAGTTTAGCACCAACTCAGTAAGACATGTATAGGTACCAGCATAATATCTTCATAAACAAAGTATTTTTTACTTCACCTACATGTTTCATACTTCATGCATTTCACAACATCATCATACCATTAATATTCATGCTCCAACACCTCTACTTGCTTCATACCCAGACATAGCTTCAAACCCTAGTCATATTTAGCCTTCATGCCATAATGAAACTCATAGCATCATTCCCATAATATAATTCCAAACTGCAACATGACAACTGCAAAACAATGCATTTTGCAACATCATATACCTTAGTCCTTCATAACGCACCCTTAAAACTCCAAAAAAAATCTCTTTGTGCACCTTTATACCCCAAGAATATCCATGGCTCCTCTTGTGCACCTCAGATCTCTTCTACGCATTTGTACTTTCTCTTCTTGCTTGGATACTCTCCAAATACACACATATATCCTATATTTATAGTGTTTCTACATTCACTTAGGGGGGCGACTTGTAAAACTCACTGGATCGACCTCTACTTTATGGTTGGGTGGACCTGACAAATATTTCATATCTTCTCATTCCTATGGAGTTAGAGGGAGTTCCATATACCATTGGAAAGGTCTCAAAATAAAATTTGTTGAATAAAACAAATGCACAAAATGTTCTTTCAAATATAAATTGATCCTAATTTGAATTTAATGGATTGATCCTAGCTTATCAAATTCGTTTCTTCCCTGGCTAAGCCCAAGCTTGAATCATGGGTTACATCTGCATTTTGTTTTTACAACACCTTCACACAATAATGGTCACCTCTGCGTTTTTACTTGCATAGTCGCCCAACATGTTTTATCCAGGCGTTTTTGTCCTTGATGCCCTCTGCGATCTCTTTTTCTCTTCAGCTATTACTACCCCTTGCAATCATTTGTAATCTCTATGAATTTTCTCCCCGAATTGTACATTTACCCCTACGTTTATCACTTCAAACCCTTGCCCCAATCAAAACGATTTTGGTTCACTGCAAGATGTGATGGATTACCTCTGAGTTAGTGGAAGGAATTATATCTATGCCCACCCCTTGTCCCAACCATATTCGTTTATTTTTCTATGGATAAATCGTGTTATCCCCAACGCATTTTGGGGGTCCCGTACCCATATTTCCTTCGTGTCTTTTTCTCAAAAATTCATGCTATCCCAAGTGAATTTTGGGGTCTCGTACCCATCATTCTTTCATGTTATTTTCTCAGAAATTCGTGTTACCCACCTAGCGAATTTCTAGGCTTGACTCTTAGCAAATTTTACTCCTAACTTAACGATTCACTTGAAAGAAAGAAAGAAAGTATTTTTTAACGTTTACGAGGTTAAAAATAGTCTATGGGACAGATTTTTTTTCCATCTGACTTTTGTATTCGGCCCTTTTTCTGTGAAGTTTTACAATAATCACTCCCAGCTTCTCAACAAACTCTTTGCTGAATAGATTATCCCAAAAATTAGCTGCCATAATACCCGCATAATTTTCCCTGCTATCTTTGAGAGCCTCATTGATTTCCTCAGCTGTGATTTACCTTTGGAGGATCCCTGCTCTTTCCCGGCGTGTGTGAGCAGAGAGAGAGACTTGGCGTTCTATTGTTTTAATTGTTCTGACTCAACAAGAAGTTCAGATTTCCCAACGATTTCAGCAAAAACACCCACTCAATGCGCTGCATTGATGGTTCCTTTCTGCTCAATTATTATTTTTTTCATTTCCCCACTTAAACTCCCCCTCCGGTATATTAAAAAATAAGGTCTTGAAATGATTATTCTTCTATTATTTATAGATTTTTTTATAAACTTATTGTTTTTCGAAGAATAAACAAATTATACAGTTTACTTGAAATAAATATTCTACTGTTTTATTTGTAGATTTTTAATTATAAACTTAATGTTCTTTGAAAATTTTCCATTAAACAAAGTATATAGTTTAAGAAGAATCGAGAGCCATGTTAATGACTTACAATGTTCAATTGTACTCACAGTTGCGCCCTCCATTTAATTTGTTGTTGCGTCTTACTTCCACTTAATTTTTAATATTTAATTATGAATCCTTATTGCCATACAAAGAGGTTGGTGCTTCATCTAATGTCACTCGTCCCTTGGACAAAATATTAGCAGTGATTTTTATTCATTGATCAGCTCGTAGTTATATTATGCTTGATTTTAGTACATAATCATATCTATATTTGAATAGGTGGAAGGCGAGATTCAATGAAGAGTTTGGGTAGGGTGTATTTGTTTAATTTCAATATTTTAGAATACAAATTGCTTCTCTTTTGCTCAATTTTCCTCCAAGGTCCTTTTTAGATATTATAAATGCAAAATTTAACATCTATATAAAATAATTGAAGTGATATATGTCTCTTACAATAATTTCAATATTAAGTTTTCCATCTCTTTTAGTCATCTCTACAGTACAATTACATTCACATTTTGGTAAATTTTATCTCGAAGATAATTGTATGAATTAGCATTCTTTAACTTGGTATAATGTCTTGTAATTAATAAATGTCAACTCCAAGATAATTGTATAAATTAGCATTCATTAAATTGTTATAATGTCTTGTAATTAATAAAGAGGATGATTATTCCATCTAAGGTAGTGCACACACAACTTGTTTATTTAAACATACCTTTAATTTGTTAATATAATTTCTAAAAATATTATAAGGTAAGGGATGACCTAGCTTAACCTGTATTTTTACAATTGATGTCTTCAAACCGACCCTTATTATTGCTATCATTGGAATTTTGTTGAGGTAGGATTGAAGGTGTGAATAGACTTCTTGCACGCAAGGAAATTATGATAGCGAATGATTGTTAGACCTTAGATATTTTGCACAATGAATTAATTGATGATATTCATGCGCCTCAACTCAAGGCGATGTATTATTTTATGTATGTGATTATATTTCCTTACGCAACAATAAATAAAATCGTTTACCTTGTGCCTTCTCTTATGTTGTCATATGATGGATTGACAACCTTTGCTTGCGTCATTAATGTACTAATGAATGATGGATTAACATTTTTTATTTGAGCCATTAAATTTATTAACGAATGATTTTGGTAGACATTAGACTTTTTGCGCGAATTGAAAATTGATATGATATATGATGAGTTATGTGAATTATTACTCGTGCGCCATGTTAATTGATGTTTAGGATTGATGGATTGATGTGATCGGTGATCGTAGAATTTGTTGATTTATCTAGTTGCATTGATTGATTGTGTTAGTGGGATGTAGACACCTCCTTGTTCCTCAGAACAGTTTCCATCCTTGAGACCTTAAATGGTTAAAATCAATTGGAACCTGGGCTTGAGCGTTGCTTATGTGTCCCGGAGGTCCTAACCTTGCAGGGTAGGTTGGGCGGGTAGTATCTTATGTGATTTGTGTGATTATATTTATGATCCTTATGATTCGTTATGTTATCTCATGTTATCTTGGTGTTATCTGATGATTGTCCTTATGAGATGAGTTGAGTGTCTATTGGGATGCTATTAATTAAAGTGTTAATATGTCAATATGTGTGTCATGGTTCATGGTGATGATGTGTTAGCTTTGTGTCGAGATTTATTGTTAATGCATTAATATTGTTTTGTTAATTTATGTGAATGATGTGTTGATGATGTTGCTAATAATTGTGACGTTTTAAATTTCCTAAGAAAAAAAAGAGAAATTTAATTTTAACCTAGTGTGCACGTCACTTTTGTTTTCGTAACAACGAGGTCGTTACAAAAAACAATAGACCATGTAGGGGCTATAAAAGGAGTCGCCAACTAGAGATCAAGCTGAGAGAAGATGAAAAAGGAGGCATGGGGGTTGTGGAGTAGGAAAAGAAAAAGCAACAACCACCATGGAGTTACTACAGAGTATCCAAGTTGCATGAAATATTGACTAAAGGAGGTCGAGTGTTGGAGCCAGTCACTAGGAGATGGAGTTGGAGGCCACACATATAGATAACTGCGTGAGAGGCACAATCGATAAAGAAAAAAAAAGGTTGCAGATGTAAGATGGAAAAACATACTTGAGGGCGAAGTGTGGTGGTGAGAGGACTGAGTTTGATTACTAAGAAGAAGAGTCGATAAAGTGAGAAAGTTGTTGGGAGAGCGGATAACAAGCAACAAACTCCCAACTACTAAAAATTGATGGCTGAGGAAGTTTGAAGGGACCAATCAAGAGTTGTAGCAACAGAACCAGACACTAGATGGTCATGAGAGGAAAATTTGTCGTTGCTTGATGGAAGTGGTAGCCATTGGATGGTAATTTGATGACTGAGTTAACAGCTGGAAAAAGAGAAGTCAACTGGAGGACTCGACTATTGATCCGAGTAATTAGGTCATGGGTTGAGCTTGTGGGTTGGAAAGAAGGGTCACCAAAAAAACTGACCAACAACATAGAGGGGCTGAGTTGGAGTCATGGGAAGACCCAACAGGGGTCGGGAAACTATCAGAGTGCCTAATAAATTTTCAAACAGTGGGAAAAATCCTTGGGCAGTGGGAAGATTCCCTGGGGAGCAGACTGAGATAGCCAGCAAACATCTAGAAAGGTTCTGGGCAGCCAAGAAAGGACTCAGGAAACAACAAGAGGATATGGGAAGCCCCAGGTATCCTTGAGAAGGGGTCCGAGTAGTGGAATTTGTTTTTGGGCAGCAAGAAGTAGGCCCTGGCAACGGGCAATGGGTCCCGAGCAAGGATTTGGGTAGTTAAAAAATTATGGAGTGGATTATGAGTAATGGAAGAATGGTGTAGGAGAATAAGGAACATGTAGATATGAAGGTTGAGCATCTCAAAGAGATCCATCCTACATGTTTAGGTGGGAAGGAGAAGCCTTCCAAGTCTATTTAGAAGAATTCATGGTTCGAGATGACCATGCAAGATGCTTAGAAGCAGGAGGCTTCTAGGAGCATAGACAACATGTCTTCAAAGCAAGGTCTGAGTGAGATGGTAGGGACAAATTTCACATTAGAGGGAGAAATCAATCATATTTATTGGAGAAAAACCATGGAGCATATTGGATAGTGAAGACAGAGTCACTTCTAGAGAGTGGAAGTACCTTCCTCGCTAAGAGGGAGCGTTGATTTTTGTAGCATCTGATAGGTACTTCCATAGAGGCTTGGTGTCTAGCCTATGGAATTCATCCTTTGTAACCTCTAATATAACCTTAGGAAGTTCACTTTATGAGTATTTTATTAAAGTGAATTATCTTTTAATTAATTAAGTTAAATGCCTAAGTTTTGGCATTATTAACATAAGTGACAGTTTAATTAATTCATAGCCGTTAGATCTAAAGTGAAGGTAAGATTAAATCTCATCCTTTGATCACCTTGAATATTGAGGGTTAGTGATTGATTTGGTCAAATATCAATGTAATAAAAGGAAGACTAGGTGAGGGGATGAGACACACACTTAGAGAGTGAGGAGATCTCACTGAGTGGGTGAAGAGATTTCATCAGAGTGTGAGTGGGAAGGGCTGAGGATAGGTGCAAAGGGGAAATGAGGGAGATAGAATCCAAGTGGTCTAGGCTATCACTGCTTTCTAATCCTCTGAAGGGCCATTATCCTAGGAAGGGAGCCCAAGCATAATAAAAGAATATATGGTTTTCCAGCAAGGGTTTTTCCAGGGGTTTATATGATTTAATGTTTCTGTTGATTTTAATGTTGATAACCTAGCTTATGATTTTAATTAATGAATTTATTTAATTTGGGATTATTAGCCAGGTGTTGGGTTATGAAAATCAACATATGGCAACACTTAGTTAATTATGTAATACTCCCCCTGTCTACAATTTCTTCCTCTATCTACAACTTCTCCCCCTTTTACATCATTGGAAAAGGGATGCTCCCCCTAAGATTGTAGTTTCCTTTACTAATGATATGAGAGGGATATCACTCCCATATTGTGTATGAGATATTCAAATGTGTCTCTAGGAAGGGGTTTAGTAAAAATATCTACAACTTGTTCTTTGGTGGAAATGTATTCCAGCTTGACATTTTTCTTGGCTACTTGTTCTCTTAGGAAGTGGTACTTGATGGGAATATGCTTCATCTTTGAGTGCATAACATGATTCTTTGAAATGTTGATTGCACTTTTTTTGTCATGGATGATTGAGATTGGTTGATCATATTCTACGTTGATATCTTTTAGTGTCTTCTTTATCTAAAGAACTTGTGTGTGACATGTTGTTGTTGCAATATATTCAGCTTCTATTGTGGATAAAGAGATTGAAGCTTGCTTCTTTTTCAACCATGATACTAGACAATTGACTAGAAAATGCTCCTCCACTGGTACTTTCCTTGTCATCAATACTTCCTGCCCAATTTGCATCTATGTATATTGTTAGAGTGAAGTCCTTACTTCTTGAATACCACAAGACAAAATCCAATGTGCCCTTCATATATCTGAATTTCATTTTTACTGCTTGCATGTGTCTCATTTAGTGCATATTGAAATCTTGCAACCAATCCTATTTCTTGCATGATGTATGGCCTTGATCTTTTCTCATATAGTAGGCTTCCAATCATTGACATGTACAATGTTTGATTTTCTTCTAGAGATTCATCATCTTTGTTCAACTTACATCTTGTAATCATGGGTGTACTGATAGGTGCACAGTCTTCCATTCTGAATTTCTTCAACATTTCCTTGATATATTTAGTTTGAGAAATGAATATGCCTTTGCTGGATTGAGAAATATGTAACCTTAGAAATAATGACAATTCTCCAAGCATGGACATCTCAAATTCTTTTTGCATTTCTTTTGGAAAATTTTGGCTCATTCTCTCAACATTACTTCCAAATATGATATCATCCACATAAACCACAATGATTAACATATTTTCATTGTATGTTTTGATTTAAATATTGTTGTTTGTAGCTCCTCTTTTGAAACCTTGTTGTTGTAGGTGTTTTTCAAGTCTTGAATACCAAGCTCTGGGAGCTTTCTTTAGTTCATTGACTGCTTTCTTCAAGTCTTGAATACCAATCTCTAGGACATTTCTTTAGTCCATAGAGTGATTTATTCAGACTTCATACATGATATTTGTTTTTTGACAATTGAAATCCTTATGTCTATTCAATATATACTTCTCCTTCTAAACTTCCATTTAGAAAGGCTCGCTTGACATCCATTTGATAGAATTTGAAGTTCTTGAAACACACAAATACCAAA
Organism: Picea engelmannii; assembly: GCA_009831015.1. Taxonomy (NCBI): domain Eukaryota; kingdom Viridiplantae; phylum Streptophyta; class Pinopsida; order Pinales; family Pinaceae; genus Picea; species Picea engelmannii. The sequence continues at coordinate 327,051 of ML782497.1, read as the reverse complement.
AAAATTATGATTTATTCTAATCTTGGAACTGGAGCAAAGGTTTCTTCAAAGTCAATACCCTCAACTTGAGCATACCCTTTACAAACCAATCTTGTTTTATTTCTTACTACTTGTCCATCTTCATCAAATTTGTTTTTGAAGACCCATTTGGTGTCAATCACATTCTTGTCTTTTGTTTTGGGCACAAGTTCCCTTGTCTCATTCTTCTTAGTCTGATTTAGTTCCTCTTTCATAGCATTAACCCAATGCTTATCTTCACTAGCTTGTGCAAAGATCTTAGGCTCTATTTTACAACTTCACTTTACCTTGAGTTTTGTTCATTTCATTTTGTTGAAGTTGTGGAGAAACAAAGCTCGAGTTTGGCTTGGAAACCCTAGTCTTGGTAGTTGTAGAAATTGTTTCTCCCATAGCACTGGTATAAAAGCGCTTCAAGGCAAGGTATGTACTCACCAATTTGTTGAACATCTCTTGCATTGGTTTTGAAAAACAATGAATTAGTAATGGCTCTAGTTCTTGACTAGTACTGTGTGTGTGGCTCTTTCTCCCTGATTTTTTATCTTGATGAAAATTATTATTCAAGGGTTTATGTTTTAAAAGAAAATGAAATGGTTACTCCCTGTTGAATGTCCTCCTCTCTCCATGCATTATTTCACTTTCCATTTATTTGAAATTTTATCAGTTTTGGCTCTTGGAAGTAAACCCATTCGCTAAAAGACATAAGTGGTGACCTGGGTTCAAGTTTTCTAACAATTTCTCTATTGTATAATATATTAGCCTTCAAAAATATTTTTATTTTCTAAGTAAAGTGTGGTTTCAATTCATGCCGGTCATATTATATGTGGATCATGTATTGTTTGAAGTTTTGGGTTATAATTTGTATCTATGTATGAATATACACTCAACCATTGTTTATTTTTAAGAGGATAAGTTTACAGTTGTGCATGAGCTCGTGACCAACATCAAAATTATTTGTCTATGTTGAGTCTAAGTTGAGTTTTGAACCCACTACCTTAAGGGATTTTGATTGGATTTAAAACTATATATATGGGTTGTTCACTTTGGTTATACAAACAATAGAGGTTTTATTGACTTTGGTTATTTTTCTAAGTATGTTGTTTAGGTCTTGAACTCATGTCCATATTATGGATTGTTAATTGTTATATAACGAGTTGCATTATGTCTCAACTCTTTTTATTTGTTGAGTTTGGGTTGATTCTTAAACCTATGCCCTCATATTGATAAGACGATTCCATATTGGGATTAAGTTTTGACTCGGGTTGTTCATTGTAGAAAGCATTATATGACCACCAAGGGTTATTTGAATTCACTTTCGTGTTGAATTTGTATGCGGGTTTGAAGCTAGGTTTGCAAGTTGTTTGTTTTCAATACATATTTAAATATAACATTGGTTTTGAACTATGGTCATACAAATATTTTTGTTGCATAGAATGAAGAACCATTCATCTTTCGAATATATATTTGCTTAGATTCATAACTCATAGTCATGCTATAGTTTCAACCCATTATTTTATGGGTTTATGAAAATATTATGTACATCTTGAGCTTGATGAAGCTACATGCTCATAGTTGTATTCATGGTTATGATGCTACAACCTTTATTGATTTGGGTTATTCAAATATCCATTTTTCTTTATCGCTACTAATGTTGGAGATATTTTCAAAGTGTATTCTAATTCTTGTTTTTCATTTGTAGTATGTTATAACCCTTCAGTGAACTAACAAAATAATAGTGGATGGAAAAGAAATAAGTATTGGATGAAAACGTTATTGGTTGGTCATTCAAATGGTTTGATGACATAAGTTTGGGCATATGTATATTAAATGCATATGAGGGAGAAATATTAACAATTATGATATACAGATTAAAAGTTTACTTGTTTTTCTTTTTTATATAAACAAGACCTAATCCCCAAATAATATATCATTTTCCATAAATTATTCCTAAATTTGTTGAAACATATTTCATTTAATTTCATGAATTTTCTCCCCTTGTTTATGTAAATATGAGACTTTAAAGTAGAAATACACTGGTAGATTTATTTATATGGCCTTCATATTAGTTGTAGTTAGAAGAAGATATATGAACAATTTGTTTTGATTTGGAAGAATTATGGAATGTTTTGGCATACTTGAATAATTGTGGAAAATGGATTATAGGTGTTATGTCCTGATCTTTGCTTGGATTAGAAATGATACAAGTTATGAAAAAAGTTAATTGATTGAAAATGGAATATGAACATGTGATTTATCATGAATTATTGTCATCTTATAACACTTTTCGCAAATTATAAATACCCTATCATGATTCCCTTATCATTTATGATTTAATTTTCATTTCATTTCCCATGTTCAAAGAAATTAGTGGTAGTTTGGTGAAGAATGTACAGTTTGGATATTTGGAATAGCAAGAAAAGAGAGGGATGCTTATGGTTTTTCTTCCCTATTTCCCTCATTCCCTTTCATATTCTCTTGGCATGCTTGTTTGCTTGGTCTGTTAGAGCCATTGTTAATTCATTTAAAAGAAAAATAGTATGTGATGTTTAAGATAATGTGTCTTGTATATTCACTAATTGAATAATGATGGCATATAGATGATTTTCTTCAGTCGTGGAAGTAATTGCAGTGGGAATAGGGGAAACAAAGGTCAAAGATGAAGAACTCCTAATGATTTTTGAAAGTGAGGCATAAATAAAAGAATGAGATTCTCGATTCACTTAAATTATAATTCAGAGGAATTCAATCAGCTAGTTCAAACTAGCTATTTGAATCGTGTTGGCCATCCTGCTTTTCACCCATCTCAAGCACCTGTTTCTCCTCCTTTGTAGCCTCACCAGAGCATAGCCAAATTTCCTTGGCCACCTCATATGCAACCATAAAATGATGGATGGGAAAATGTACCTGCAAATACTCCCTCTAGTATAGTCCATTGGCCTAGTGTTTCATTGCCACCACCTCCTCCTATACATCCTATGCCTCTTTTTTATTATGCTTCTTATGCACACTCTGTCAAAGTTCTCATAAACTATAAAGCATTTCCTATTGAACATTAGTTGGATAAAGGAAAAGGGCCTACAATATTTGTAAGCTCTTATTCATCTAATACCTCCTCTTATGCAATCAAGTATCTCCCTGCCAAACTTAAAGATAATGAAAGAAAAATAACTTTTGAGGCATGCACCTTGAAATTTCAAGAGTTGAAGAAAAGAAGTATGTTTATCCATACTTACTTAAGCATAGGGTTGGACTTTCAGAACACAGTAGAAAAAGGGAGGCTACTTCAAATAAAAAATATTGTTTTTGATTTTATTTTTATGATGTGATGACACTTTCACTTTGACATTCGAGGCATATTTTTGGGACAACAAACATCATATTATTTTTTGAAAAACTTTTTATATCATCCCTTTATGTTTCTTTGGGAGATACAAGTGTTTTGATGATGTGGAAAATTTACATTGGTTTCTTTTTTATATATATTATAATGTTGATATATGCATGATGTTGGCACATGGGAAGACCCAAGGTTCAATGCTACAACAACACACCAACAAAGCCCTAACTACTGGCCCTTTCGGCAACACCTGCGAAGCAGATGAAGTCTCACCCGATGTAGAGGCAGGGGTGATTGCTAGACTCAGGTGTCTGCAACCTTAGATGGGACACATATATGTGATTATAACACTTAATACAACTCTTAGCACCATCAGTCCCTCGATATGCAATCACTATTCACTTCACTGATAAAACAGAGCTTCGCAACATTCACATTAATCTACATTATTTAAGCACTTAGCATATAAATGGATCAGAATGAGCATATCAAGCACTAAGCATGAATATCTTGATCAGATCTAATATCCTCACATATCATAAGCACAAAGCAGAAGTAGATCTATCTAAACATATCAAAGCACTTAGCAAATAACATGTGAACACATCAAGAGAAAGCACAAAGCACATAACACAGTGTTTACGTGGTTCAACCCCACCCTGGGGATATGTCCACAAACTCTTCTTCTTTATTGTCTTCAGTCAATCAGTTACAAGCACAAATCCTTCAAAACCCTTACCCCGCACACGACAAAAGATTTTCGCAGCTCGCTAGATCCTTATTCCTTGCGTTACAACACAAATACCTCTACAGTCTCGCACAAGGACTTACACTCAGCTTTGCAAGTCTTACACATAATTCACAAAGCCCTTACAATCCATACTAGCACTTATCCATTCATTTATCACTTAGCACACCGGGCCCTTCCTACCTCGCCTAGACGTCTATTTATACTCTACAAAATAGGCCTAAACATGGGTAAAACCCATGGGCCAACATCCCAATCCAGTTACATTATCCCAAAAACCCAAAAGGACCCAAAAGTGATCTGAGATCCCTTGATCTCTGCTTTGTCTTGCGCTCCTCCTTCGACAGGTTGTCGAAGTCCAAAAATAGGTCAATATGACCAAGAATCTCCCAAAAATTGGTCAAGGGACAACATGCCCCCAACACTCACATGCAACTCATCTCAAGTCACTTTGATCTGAGCAATTCTTCTTCGAATGCCTCGAGCTTGGCTCGAGCTACATCGACTTGCTGCTTTGTTGCGACCTCTTGTTCAGAGAACTCCTGGATTATTGTGTCATTCACTGGCCCTTCTAGGCGTTGTTCTGCTATGGTGACAACCTGCTCTAACTCTACTCCTCAGCTCTCTACCTCTGTGAAAAACTGGCATGCCTTATCTTGCACAGGTTGAAGCCGTTGAGTGACTTCCATCACTTTTATTTGAAGCATATGGATTTACTATTGGGTTGTGCGTTGTTCTTGAGACCTCTTCATTCTTTCTACAGCCGACAGGGCCTTCAGCTACGTCTGTAGTGTATCTGCGTGTTTCTTTTCTTCCTGGAGCTACGACTCTAGTGTCTGTAACTCCGGGTTCTCAGTGAGGTTTTCATATGTCTGGGCACTGCAGTTACTCAACTGCTTGCATTCCAATGCAAGAGCTTTTAATCTATCAACTGCATTGCGGGTAGTTTCTTCTTGCTGGTGCCTTACATCCTGCAGAGTATCGGGTACAGTGCTTAATTCAAGATCTGTGATGTGCTGTTAGAGTTGTTGGATCACTTCTTCGAGTTTCACCACCTGTTGTGGAACTCTCTCTTCAACCTTTACTTCGACAACTGTCATAGACCAAAGTGATATGTTGACCATTTCCTTAACTTTGAGTTGCTCTGCGAGCAATTGTTCCTTTCTTTGCTGTAACTATGATTTTTCTTCATCCCACTTCGCTTGTAGAGCAAGATTTTCCCATTCTGCAGCATTGCATTGCTCCTCAAGTTCTTCTTGTACTTGCGCTAAAGCCTAGATGGCTTGTGTTGTCTCCTCCTGTGCTCGTCGAAGGAGAGATTCGACTGTATCAGTGATCCGGTGGATTTGAGATGGCTCTTCTCCCAGTTCTAGTGTTTTCGATGGCAAAGGCACAGTGGAAACTGCACAGCTAGACTATAGGCCTTGCTGCACTCCTTGAAGTTCAACCTTGATCCGATTAAATACCTCCTCCTGCTTAGCTTCTTTATTCTCTTCTATCTCCAATGAAGCATTGTTCAGTGCTACGACGATGAAGTCGAAATCATCTGAGGTGAGGGTGGTCTCAAATTTGGTCCTGGTTGCTTTTGATTTCTTCCTAGAGGAAGGTTTCAGAGGGGCAACCTTCCTTTTCTTCAAGGGGTCTTCCTCGTCTCTAGGCAGTGTAAGCTCACCTTTCTTATGTTCAACTTCTGTGCCATCTATCTTTCTGCCATCTCCTCCTTGCTCTACTGAGATTGAAGCATTCTTCATGGATGCCCTGTCTAAATCCTGGACCTCTTCGGTCTTCTTTATCTTGCTAGGTCCAGGTGTATCATGTGTTTCTTTTGGATTGCCAATATCAGATAGCTCTGCGGGGTCTGCTGGGATGAGGAGGTTCGTCGACCATTTTTTAGTATTCTCTTCTAAGTCTTCCTCCGTCATCTTGTAGTATGACTGCAACTGTTGTTTATGCTCATCAGTGCACACTGTGATATAGATGAAATGGCAGTCCGCATTGAATTTCATCAAGGGTTTGAACCTGTGGAGAGTGTTCGGGGTTATACGAGGCTCAGACTGGATGGTTTTCTTTAGCTGGTTGTAATAAGTGTGGAAGATGACATTTGATTTCCATTGTTTGTTCATGTCACTGGAGTACCACAGTGTACTGAACTTCACAGCCATAGGTTCAAAGGGCTCGATGTCCAGGAAGGTCTCACCTTCTGGCATCTCCCATGCGATAAAAGTGATCAAGATGAAAATATAGCTGAAGTGGAACTCATATCCTTGGTCTTGTTCTTCCCTGCAGTCGAGTTCCAACTGGTTTACTAGGTACTTCAAGCAATTAATTTGTAGGCCCTTCGCACACTTTCTTGTGAGTTCGACTACAAATCCAGTCACTTGGGTGGGTCGGTTCTTGCAAACTAACCTTCCTGCGATCAATTGACAGGATAGGTGCACTGCGTCACTCTATATAGAGGCTACCTGGTAGCCTCACATTCCTTTCTCGACATCTTCGTAGGTGTCATTAATATTCTGCGCAAGAGTGCGATCCATGGTTTTCCTGAGATAGAAATCTTATGGGTCAGGGCCTTGCATGCTTAGCCTTGTGATATGATTGATCAACGTCGGATCCACTGTGATGCGGTGGTTCAACCACAAATATTTTCCATGGGAGTAGGAAAACAACAACTTGACGCATGCGTTCACTTCTTGGTGCCTACCGAAGTGAGGAATATTCATGACATTGAGCAGTGTGGACTGCGTGAGGTTCATGGTCCATGAATGGGGAATGATCTTCAAGTTCTTTCCCTTGGTTCTAGTTAGATACTTGTGCAGGGCGAGCATGTTGTACACCTTCCTGTCGTCGAGGTTGAAGTCACTAAACTTCAACGCTGCGATCTTATCTTGGTTTACGTGCACTCTGCATATCCCTTTTGGGAGGTATGTAGTGACCAAAGCGTACTCAAATTCTTTGGGCACACTGTCTCGATTGATTGCGTTGCTCAGGGGTGGTAGATAGGTAGATAAAATAATCATAATCATCTTGGCATTTGCGATATCATCTCTGTGCTTATTTCACTTTTCATCTACTGGTCGGGATGGACTGGCTCGAGCAGTGGACGGAGAGGTCGACAGTCCTCTCTTCGAAGATGCTTGTACACTTGTAGAAATTCCTCTCTCCGACATGACTTTTTCAGTCATTAAGTCGAGGAGAACTTTCATTACTGATTCTGCAACTGCAGTGAGCTCGTCAGACATACACGCTCGGGATTAAAATTATCGAGGTCACGATGATCTTAGATACAACAATAGAACAAACAACAATAGCACAATGATCACTATATACAATTCACTTAGTCTGCGGGCTTCAAATTCTCAGTTAGAAAAAGTGTTCTCCATGCATGGTGCAACGGGATAAGTAGGAAACTCGGCAATGGTTCTCTTGCAATGGTTATGAGCCTCCATTAACTCTTGTTCGATATATTATGGCACAGTCTAATGGTCTGATGACGGACCTTTATTGCCTTTCTGCTAGTTCCGAGCATTGATCGAACGGTTATAATATCCCCAACGGCTATATTGCTTCACCATGGAAAAGTGCCATGTGTCGTTGTTCTGATATCCTGGTGAAGCTCCAATTCTGCAAATTTTCTGTCTACGAAGCTCCTTCTGGAACCTTCTGCAACTTACCTCTCTTCTTACTTTTCTTCCTAGCCTTCTTTCTAGTGAGCTTCGTCTCGGTAGTTCATTTTCCATTCTGATTCTTATCTTCTGTGGTTTTAGTTACTTTGCATTGTTGTTATTCTCTCCTAGGACTCAGGGGTAACACCTCTTCTTTATCCGAGATAGGTTCTTCAGTCTCCTATGAGTCTTCCAATGTTCTTGTAGCTTCGACATCTGGGTTTCTAGTGTTAAATAGCTTCGGCTTGTTCTCCTATTCTTCGATCAAGTGTGCGATCCTTCTGGTCATGAAATATTTTAACTCTTGTTTCTTCTTCTCCAAGACTTCTTATTCTTTCTTTTGTCTGGCTTGATCTTTGTCAATCCAAGGTTTTCCTATTAACATGGTAAATAAGGCACGGTCTTCAAAAAATTTAATAATCTCAACATCTTCCTCTGTCGAAGTTCCATTAACAGTCATAGGTATCTGAGTGAGCTTTCCACACAAGTTTACCAGTTCTCCTCTGAATAACCCTAATCCTCTTAATGAAGGAATCATAGCAGGCCTCCCTATAGCTTCCCAAGTTCTCCCTGTCATGATATTTACCCGTGTTTCTTCATCTAGAACACAATCAATGTCTAAGTCTCCTATTCTTGCTTCGATGCATTATTTTCCTTTGAATATCTCTGATAATTTGACATGTCGGTGGTCATTCAAGGTTTCTCATTTGTAGCAATATTTTCTCTGATTCTTCCTGGGGTTCTTCTATAGCCTCTAGAGTTGCCTTAGGGTTTTCTTGATTCAAATTCATTCCTTCAAGCTTAGAAATCATTCTGGGGCAATCCAACACTTCATTCTTTAGCAAGATGTTTCTCTTTTATGCAACTGTAATAGAGGGTTAATCCTCTCTTTCTTTTAAATGATCCCCAACCTCTTCTGTATTGCGCACTAGGATCATAGGAGCTAACCTGCAATAAATTCTTTTTGGGATCCTACATCCATTTGTTAGTCCAAACATTCTTTCTATGCTTAGGTAAAACATATATTTCACTATTCTTGTCAGATCTATTAATATCAAATCTTCTTTTGTCTATCAATACCCTAGTTTTCAAACTAGGATTTTTTTTATTAAACATACCTAGATCCATACTCTAGAAACAAAACATTCCACTTATCTTACTTCTACAAAGCACAAAGTTTCTAGATCTAAAACTTTTAACTATTCTTACCTTTATCAGAGCACAGAGCTTGCACATATTACCTCTTTTAATCAGAAATTCTCACTTTTACCTTTTTTAGAGCACCAAGCTTTCAGATCTTACTTCTTTCCTTCAGATCCAACCTCTTTTCTTCAGATTGAGTTTCCTTCTTTAGCACAGAGCTTTATAAATCAAGTATAATACAGTGCGCCAGGGCACAGAGCTTCCACAATTTCAGGATGAATCTTTGCACAAATCTTCCTCTTTCTCAGTTCTCAGCAATCACAGTTTCAGGTCCCGACAACAGAACCATTTGTGGGTACAGGGGAAGACCCAATGTTCAACGCTACAACAAAGCACCAACAAATCCCTAACTACTGACCCTTTCGGCAACACCTGTGAAGTAGATGAAGTCTCACTCGAGGTAGAGGCAGGGGTGGTTGCAAGAATTAGGTGTCTGCAACCTTAGCTGGGACACAGATCTATGATTATAACACTTAGTACAACTCTTAGCACCTCCAGTCCCTCGATATGCAATCACTATTCACTTCACTGATAAAATAGAGCTTCACAGCATTCACACTAATCTACAGTATTTAAGAACTTAACATATAAATGGATCAGAATGAGCATATCAAGCACTAAGCATGAATATCTTGATCAGATCTAATATTCTCACATATCATAAGAACAAAGCAGAAGTATATCTATCTAAACATATCAAATCACTTAGCAAATAACATGTGAACACATCAAGACAAATCACAAAGCACATAACACAGTGTTTATGTGGTTCACCCCCACCCTGGGGATACACCCACCTACTATTCTTCTTTATTGTCTTTAGTCAATCAATTACAAGCACAAAGCCTTCAAAACCCTTACTCCACATAGGACAAAAGATCTACGTAGCTCGCTATATCCTTCTTCCTTGCGTTACAACACAAATCCCTTTACAATCTCACACAAGGACATGCACTCAACTCTGCAAGTCTTACACATAATGCACAAAGCCCTTACAATCCATACTAGCACTTAGCCATTCATTTAGCACTTAGCACAGCAAGCCCTTCCTACCTCGCCTAGACATCTATTTATACTTTACAAAATAGGCCTAAACATAGGTAAAACCCATGGGCCGACATCCCAATCCCATTACATTATCCCAAAAACCCAAAAGGACCCAAAAGTGGGCCGAGATCCCTTGATCTCCGCTTCGTCTTGTGCTCCTCCTTCGACAAGATGTCAAAGTCCCAAAATAGGTCAATATGACCAAGAATCTCCCAAAACTTGGTCAAGGGCCAACACATGATATTTGAGTAAAATGTGGAGAAACAAGGGAAATGTTGAAAGTAAAAGGAATAAACGACATATGGGGGCCCCAACTATTAAATATTATTTACCCTTATTATAAAATAAAGTTTTCCTATCCTAACTAAAGTTGTTTAACTTCACAACAAAAGGTAGTTGAACCACTTGAACTACTTTTTGAAGACACAAAAGGAGGAAAGCAAGGACAAAGAGGACACGAAAAGAGAAACAAAGATACTTCTAATAGGGTTTGTTCTTTCCTCAAGGAGAATACTTATTCATTCATTCATTCATTTCTGAGTTTCTTCATAGCTATGTTATCTTGTTGATAGTAGGGTTACTCTAAAGGTGGAAAAAGAAAGGACAGGGAAACATAGATTTTTGACATGCTCCAAAGGTCATTCATACATCTTGATAGTCCGATTAATATTAATTAGAGGTTCCAAATTTAGTTCCAGTGTTGATTAATGCTAGTTTTGCAGATTCAAGACTATGATGTGCTTGTAGATTGAATTGATCAATTTTATTTTCAGTATTGGTCTTCTTCTTTGAGACACCAGTTGTCTATGTATGAGTTAAAATTACATATTATACTTCTAAGTCTAATTCTGGTCCAAACCCTTGCAAGGGTTTGTAAAGAGAAACTTGGTTGTAACTTGAAAATATATCAATAAAATCATTTCCTGATTTCTTCTCATTCTTAAGACTCGATGTGTTCTAAATTTTTAGATTTATGTTTTCTTGCATTTATTTGTTCAACTGTTAGAAATTTCATTTGCAAGTACTTTTTCTATTTTTTAAAATTTATTTTACATCAAAGAATACAAATATTATAATAGCATCAAGTCCAATAACTTATTTCTTGAGAGCTAATTGATATTTTTGACAAGTTATAATCCCAAGGTGATAATCCTGCCTATCTCACCTAGCCTAGTGACATTCACAAATGTTTGAGTGAGGATATAACCATTCCTTGCCTCAACAATCTCAACGAATCCTCTTCACTCATTGATTCCTTTTGAAGTGTATGTTTAACCTGAGCCTCTTTAGCCTATAAGTCAAATGTAATATCTTATTTTTCCATTTTGGATTGGATTTACTCCAACTAGGCTCTCACCACATCCTTATAATTAACTGAATAGAGGGATACCTTGACCCAAATATTTAGAGTCGACTTACCTAATTTTATTTTATGCTACCAAACATAAACTAGGGAGCCTATAACCCAAACTTTCCAAGCCTATAACCCAAATTCTCCTTTTAAGTTCATTCCTCTCCATCACTAAATTTCCATTGCTTCTTTCATATCTTCAAGGTTTCATGTTCCTCCATTTTAGTCTTATGGAGTAGATGAATAGTTGGTTGTTATGATTTTATTAAGTCCCTTAGGGATGCTTCCTTATTCCTGCTACCTAATCCCCTATAGTTCTAGAAGACAATGTTCATTATTTATATGAGGGTTTTTGGATTCCACCTTTCTATGGCACACTTGTTGCAGTTTTCTTAACAGATCTTGTTTTAGATGTTAAATACTTGTCTATGGTTGTTCGCATCACAAACATTTTTTTACCTATTTGTTGCTTCCTCTCTTCTTTATTTCTTCATATTCCTTCCTAGCCTTTTATTGGTATTCCCATCCTATATTCATTGTTCTTTATCCTCCTCTTCTGGTGCCATTTGAGATTTGTTCTTGATATTATTGCCTGTAGGGAGAGGCAACTGCTCAGAAACATTTTCAATCTCATCCGATCTATCTGAGACCTTGTCTTCATCTTCCAATTGAGGGAATGTTGTTATTTGGACCAAATGTTACTCAGGGATTGGTATAGTTGCTACTATTGAGGCCAAAAGAGGATTTACCAAGGTTTCTACTGAGGGGATTCACTCCTCTTGAGACAAAATTTCATATCTATTATGAATAATTGGGGGGTTCCCATTCCATACTTGAGTAAAAGGTTTTGTGGGATTTTTAGAGTGCAGACTTGAATTGTTTCCCTTGGATGGTGACTACAATACAAAGGGTTTATTCCCAATTGATGTTGATTGGAAAATAATTGAGTACTAAGGCTTTTCCTACTGGTTAATGTTCAAATCCATTTTCTTCTTGGCCAATTTCCATTTCTCCTCCTTATCAAGAACTTGTTGTGGGTTCTAAGGACTCTTTTTCTTGCAATCTTTGGAAAAGTTCTCGTACTCATGACAATATTTTCAATTAAAATGTATGTTTTCATAGTCTAAGGGATATTCATGATGGGAGTTATCTAGTGTTAAGAAGATGACTTTTGGAAGACCCTTTTCTAGATCTACCTCTACACAGATTTGAACATAGGAAAACATATTTTCCTTTGGTTTGGCCTTGTCTATGTATCACCCAAGAGCATTACCTATGTTTCCAAGGGATTCATATCCCTAGTAATGAAGTGGAAGGTGAGGAAGATGCACCCATACTAACATTGTGTATGGCACATCATTCTTCGAGTTGAAGTTTGAAGTCCATATATTCAAGTATATTCCCAAAGATCCAAAAAAATATGGACCATTCCTAAAGATTAAGTCCTTTTCTTCCTTTGTTTAGAACAAGAAGGCATATAACCCCATTCACAAAAATAGTGAGTCATTTGTCCTTTGATCATAGTCTACCAATTTTTTTGAATCCAAGCTACCATGGTTCAAGGGGATAACTAGATTCATGTGAACTGGTCAATAAGGCCTCTTTCTGCCAATGCCAAAGCCTTGAGTCTTGAGGAAGATGGAGCCAAATTAACCTCCATAATACTTTCAACTTTATTTACAAATAAAGTTGGTTGGGATTTCATTGTTTTCCTAAGGGAAGATAACATGGCCCAAAAATACA
>ML782497.1:235631-291838 GCA_009831015.1 Picea engelmannii | reverse complement strand
TTCCTCGATCCTGATCCTGGGCTCCTCCTCTTCTTTTGTCCTCCAACTGCTTTGCTTGAATTCTCCTAAATCTTGAGGAAAGGCTAAAGGGTTGGGACAAAATGGACTTGGCAATTTGGCAGAGTTTCTTTGCTATGATTTTTTCCTCCTTGAATAGTACCCCTACCCCTCCTTTTATAGGCTAGAAGGAGCTAGGGTTTTTGGCAAACTCTCGGCCATGCATGGCTAGGAGTTCCAGTTAACTGACAAAAAGCTCTTCATCCTGGCGTAAACTTTCTTGATTTTTTTCTTTGTTAGGTAAACGCGGGTTGTAGTGGGCTAGCCCGCGGTCACCCGCGTGCAGTAGAAGGCCAACAAGTGGTCCAACGCGCCCATTGAGAGGTTAGGGCGTGGGTTACTTGATTTAAGTGGTTTTGTGAGGTTTTATTCAGCATGGGTTTGGCTAGGAAGAGGCATGAGTTGGCCTGATGCCAGGTAAGCCTGTGTGGTGCATTTTAGGGTTATAACACCAAGGGGGAAATAATAACAAATGCCAAGGGCGAAACAATGTTAAAACCATCTTCCCTTGTTCCCTTTGTGGTGAATTCGGTCATTACACTCACCATTGCCCCCAGATTGCTGATTTCAAACGATTAAAAGATTCTGGTAGTCTTTCCCATTCTCCTACACAAACTGCCCCTCAGTAGGCACCACAACAATACGTGCAGCACCCCCTCCCGCCGTGCTACAAAATCCTATTCCACATCAAGGTGTGATGAACACCCAACATGACACACAACATCCCCCACCTCAGGTGGGACAGTACCACAACCCCAACAACCCAGCAGAGCGTACAATTCTCCTCACCAGTGAGGAAGAAATTCTGCTGCAAACGCGTAATCGCCAGTATCATACACCCGTTGAGTCCACTCCCATCTCTCCAGAGACAAACCCTACACCGACGGGACCCCCGTTGGTGATCCCTCGCCCTTCTGCCGAAACACCACTATGCATCCCTCGCATCCCTTTGTGCAGGAATGTCCACAACCCACACGCTAGGGCAACTCATAACTATAGCTTGGTAGATGACTTAGCACAATCTCCGGCTGCCATGTCAATCTTGGAAGTCCTCTAGACTTGTCCTACGCAGCAGAAATCTCTACTTTCCGCCTTGGGGGCATTCGACCCTGCAGATACTCGACTCATCACCTTTGATCTTGACAGCGGAGAACCTCGTCTTCCTGCCTTGATCGCTTTTCAAATACCAGTGAAAATACAGAACATCACAGTTCATCGGTGTATCATCGATGAAGGTGCCTCTACATGCATCATGTCCAAAAAATTATGACAGAAACTCGGTTCCCCGGAACTCATAACCTCTGCCATCACATTACGAGCTTATGACGGATGACCATCCTCTCCTGAAGGCCTCTTCCAAAATTTCCCCGTTGAACTCGGGGGCAAGACTATCCTCATTGATATCGAAGTTATCGATGCCCCGCTCAATTATAATATCCTGTTCGGTCGTAGCTACATGTATGCTATGAAGGCAGTGGAATCTTCCGTCTTTTGGACAATGATGTTCCCCCATAATGGGAAGATCGTGACCATCGAACAAGTCTCAGATTATGAGCCGAACCCATCTGCCAACCTCAATAACATTCTTCCTCTCATCCACACCAACCAAGACGCATATCCACTCATAGAGATGGGTCCTGGGATTTTCAAAGATCCATCCTTGTTAGGGACGTACCATGGAGCACCACCACTCCTTCATCCTGCTAATCAAGTATGCGCCATCTCATCTAACGGAACTCACATGGAGGATTCTCTTCCTCCTCAGAAGGCTTCAATCATTCCTGACGTCTCAATAGTCGCAGAACCACTCCCACCGGAGCCTCCTGCGCACTCGTCGGCCTCAACAGTCCATGAATCCACATCCCCTCAAGGGAATAAACCCCCCTGGGAGACACTCCCCCAACCCCTCACCCAAATTCCCTTCTTTTACCCTCCCCCAGGTATATAAGCTTTTTAGGTAGCCGCCATGCTCACACTACCCAATATGGTGTTAGCAATCCTAGTTTGGTACTTACACCCACCAGAGATGGTCCCTCGACCATCCCTTCCCCCACAGGAAGGAATCCCCATGACGATTCCTGTCCTTACCTCCACTAACCCCATACTCACTAACCCCCCTGCTACATCTGGGGCTAGGAGGAAGAAGAAGGAGCCCACCGCTCCACGTCCTTCAGGCATCCCACCACCTTGCGCACTATGTGAAAAAGAGGGCCACCAAACCAACAACTGTCCATCACTACCTGAATTACAGAATTTGATCCCCCCCAATCAAACTCCCACAACACCCGTCACTACTGCTAGTCCCACTACTACCACCAACCCTTCCAGTAGTAAAGTTTTGAGGACCAAATATGCTTGTGCTATATGTTCAGAGTATGGCCATTACACCCATCATTGCCCAGCACTACCATGCTTTCGGCAGACTTTGGCCGTTGTGCGCCAGAACTTCCAAAACAACCCACACCCTGCTACGTCCTCATCAAATATCACTGATATTCGCTATGTCACCACTTCAGTCAATGAATGTATGAGATTCCCTTGGTCTCTCTGCGATTCATTAGCTCATTTTACATACCAGTGTCCTATGATCCTTGCATATAGGCAACGTCAATTGGCCCTGCATCACTGACCCGCAGAGGCAATAATTGACACTACTTCATCACTCGAGGATCTTCATGTCATTTCTCCTGAACCTGAGGCACTCCCAACGCCTCCATGGTTCTTAAATGACGTCTCTAAGGATGTACCCCGCAACCCCCCCAACTCTCCTACTCATTCCCCTACATACACTCTCCACCCAACCACCACGGGTACCCCTCAGTACTTCAATATATGGTTCATGTCGAGTGAACCCTCACCATCTCCTGGCCTTGCTCCCTCTGCTTCTCCATCAGGGGGAAACCACACTGTCACCGAGATCACTCCTCAAGACCCCTTGTATTCCCGGCGTTTCCAATGCGACGAGGAAATACTCGAAGAGCTAAATCACCCAGACTCTCCCTGGGATGCACTACATCACCGCGCACTCTTCTCTCCACAGGAAGCCCTCATGCCTCCTAACCAAAACCCCATTTACACAATCAAAACCAAATATTTTATCCCATCCGGGCCTTTTGATTGGTTCAACAATCCCATTCCTGCCCCTGATGTGTTTGAAGAAGGTAATATGGCCAACATTTCCCCCACCATCAAAATTGACATTTCCATTAAAAATGGCATCGTCGAAGAAATTACCGTTGGAGATGCTTGCACTCCTCAGGAAATCATCATATATAAATCCCTCTTCCAGGAATATAGGGATATTTTTGCCTGGTCATACACAGAAATGCCTGGCCTCGATCCCTCTATTGAAAAACATTGCATCGACACCTGGCCCGACATCACACCAATTTGCCAGAAACAGCGACCGCTACACCCATCCAAAGCTGCGGCTATCAAAGCTGAAATTGACAAATTATGTACGGCCGGGTTTATTTATCCCATCGCTTACACTTCGTGGTTTTCCAACCCTATACCCGTTAACAAAAAACAAGGCACTATCCGCGTTTGCACCGACTTTCACGATCTCAATAACACATGTCCTAAAGACAACTTTCCAACACCTTTCATCGACCAAATTATCGACGACTGCACCGGCCATGAGGCTCTCTCCTTTATTGACGGATTCTCTGGCTATAACCAAATTCAAATCCACCTAGCCGATCAGTATAAAACCGCATTCACTACCCCATGGGGTACCTTTGCATATCGTGTCATGCCTTTCAGCTTGAAGAATGCCGGCGCAACTTTCCAGTGGGAAATGACATACATCTTCCACGATCTGGCTAAAATCATCCTTGCCTACTTGGACAACCTCATAGCTCGATCCAAAAAACGCACCCAGCATCTCAATGATTTATGAATCATCTTTCAACGGTGTCGTCAATACAAAATCCGCTTGAATCCCCTCAAGTGTGTGTTCTGTGTCACTATCGGGCACCTCCTCAGTTTTATTGTTTCCCAAAACGGTATTACGGTAAACCGTCTTTAGCCATGGGATCATCATCCTGCCACCTACATCACAACCGTCCCTGGGATGGATTTCGGCTATACGTATGCTCCTAACCTCATCCATCAGGGGGCATATGTTATCACTGGAATTTTGTCCGTACATGGCGACAAGAACTCAACATCATCAAACAGTAATGAAGTCATTCATGGCCCTGAATTAATCTCACAACATTCCAAAAAGGTAAAAAACTATACAAAGTAGTGAAAAAATTGAAGAGCGCTTTACAGAATTTGGGTGCGCGCGCACATGCGCAGAACAGGAACGTACCATGCGCGCATACGCGCATGATGCGCGGTTGTTGGCGCAAAACCCCACGCACCTGCTAAATGACGCATTTATTGAATTGGTCGGCCTCCCAACCACTTATGGATCATCTCCCAAGCTGATTTGACCTTCAAATCTGAGCTAAATCTGAATGGTGGGCTGGTCAAAGACCTAATAATGCCCTAAATGGCCTCTTTTCACACTACAAAGGAGTTACACAATAACCCAATGCAATGCTATAAAAATCCATGAAGAAACCTCATTTTCTCAAGGAATTTCATGCAATGTTATGTTGCCTATATTGTTTTAGGGACTCCATCCTTGAAAAGATCACTTTGGCACCATTTCATTGAGCAATCCACCTCTCCATTGAGTGGATTTGAAAAGGAGTTCTTTCATCACCATTTTTATTTTTCTTGTTGTAAGGAGAGCAAGTTTGTGAGGGTCCAAGAGCCTTCCTTTGGAGGAAGAAGGGACTCATAATCCCCTTTCTTCATTGTGCTTTGATTTCATCAATAGATCAGCCTAAAAACATTGGTGATATTGGTTTTTTTATGTTTGTTATCTCTATATCCATATGCTTATGATTTTAGTTTGTATTAGTTTAATTCTTGCTTATAGTTTTGTTTTTCTTTCTCTAACTCTTTCTTCTACAGCTGTCATTCTTAGCAAGACCCAACTGGGCATGTAAGCACCTTTTATTTGCTCACCAAGCTGACGAAAAGGGTGCAAACAATATGGAAAATGATCTTTCTATTCATTGTAGTAAGGAAGATGTCCTTTCAGTGGATTTAGAGGGTGTATCTCACAAAACCCTTGATTGCTAGTACATAGATACCTCAGATAAATCTGCAAGGCTAGATGTAAGTGATCCTAAAGAATTAAAACCTATCCCATGTGAGGTGAATGCACAAGGACGATGTTATGATTTTTCTACAGATGACTTTTTTATGGAAAGGACTTGCAAAGAATTTGATGCCTCTAGTTATGGTTTTCCACAATCATTTGGAAGGGTATCTGATTTTGTTTTCATTAGAGGAATGTTGGAATTCCAAAACATGAGTGGCATCCCTATATAGGACTCAGAAAATACCGTCCCACTAGATTCTAAAGGAAGGAGGAAAATAAAACAACATCGATGTGTTAAAAAAATGCAGGAACCTATCAACCTTTCCCTAGGTGAGAAGACTAGATTGAATGAGGTTTTGGAGATGGAATACCATTCTCTAGTTAGAATATTTCTAGGTAGAATAATGAGTCTAGAAACTTTAAAACATTGGAGAAAAACCAATTTTGCACACCTAATTGGTTACTCTCCTCAAGCCATTATACTAGTACGAGATTGTATGGACCTTTCATTCAGTGGGTGAGGTGGAAGATATATTGCACATAAGGTAGAGATGGAAAACTCAACCCATTTTTCTAAAAAAGTGGCATATCGAATTTGATATCAGGTCATCCCATCTAGACATCATCTTGACTTGGGTAAGGATTCCAAGTCTTCCTTTGATATTGTGGTATGAACAAGTATTTGAAGAAATTAGGAATGTATTAGCCATTTTCTATGAGGTGGATTTTTCATACAAAGAATAAGGTTATATGGGTATAAGACACACTTTATTTGATTTGGATTTTAGCAAAGGGATAATACAGTCCATAAATTCAAAGAGAATCATACCTTTATCACTTAAATTTATACTATAAAGGAATACCCTTCATATGCAAATGGTTCCAAAAATATGGGCATCTTGTAGTAGAATTCACTCACTCAACCACCAATAAAATATGGTTACATAATGAGAATACTCCTATAGGAGAGGGAAACTCCAAAGAAAATATTATAAACAAAAAATCTCTGGAGATTTTGAAGGACAAGGGATCTATTGGTGGACTCCAACAAGGTGCTAGAGTAACAACCATTCATCCTTTGGAGCTAAGCCAACCCAATGATTTGTTGATGGTCGAACAATCCATAAACAAGGACTTCCATTTTTCTCTAGGTAAATATCATCAGTCCACCCTTTCAAATAAAATGAAATCATGCGAAAAAATGTTTTTCGGGTACTAAGGTGCAGTTTCTGATAATAAGGAATGAGAACTTGTTATTGAATTCTTCTCGAGACTTTGAGGGATAAAAAACCAAAACCCATCTCATGTTATTACCATTCATATGATAGATGAAGGTATTGCATATAAAAATCCACTTTTTGATTCCTCTAAAAATTCAAATAATGATACAGAAGACTCTAAGACTCACATAATCTCATCTCCAAAGGAATCAATGAAATATAATCCAAGGTCAAGGAGTAAAGGAACCCTCAATTTCCATGGAAAGGAGGCAGGGGGTTTGGGTTTTATAGATGAACCAAGTCTAAAAGGCCATCATAAGGGAAGGAAATCCCTAATGTCTCTAGCCCAAAAATAGGCTACCTCAAAAATATAAAGTGATAGACAACTTTCCTTGATAGGAGCCCTTAAATAAATTGTCCCCAAAGAGGGCTCCAAATGATTCTCATGGCCCTAAACTGCAAAGGGTTGACCATCCCTTTGAAAAAAATGTCCCTAAAGATATTGGTAGAGGAAATTAACCCCTTTATCATTATTCTACAAAGGTTATGACCAATGGGGACAAAACCATTCAGGAACTGTCCAAAATTTTAGGAATATGGGATTTTTCTTTTATTTATGCTATAGGAATATTGGGGGGGGAATATAACTGGGTGGAAGAGATTATCTTTCAACTTGACTAATTCATGGGATTTCACAATCGTTATAAGGATTTCCTTATTCTCTCAAGATTTTGTGAAAGAGATTTTGGTTTTAACGTTTATGGCCCTTCTGTTCACAGGATAGAGTATGAGACAAGGTTTTCACATGGATTGGCTACAAAATGGGTTAGTGGTGGTGGGAGTTGACATTAGTTTTACTCTAGGATAATCATAGGTATGTGGAATAGATGTATAGGTGGATTGTCTTGCTAGTTATTTTATCAAAAAGTTAGAAGAAGTAGGTCTACTAGATGTTGAGCCTGCAAAATTGGCTCAAACTTGGAGAAACAATAGAACTTGAGAGGCATGTATTGCTTAGAGAGTTGATTGTTTCTAATTTTTTAATCTCTTATTGAATAAGTAAATCATATAAGATCATGGGTTTCCTTGGAAGGAGATTATGATCATAGTCCAATCATCCTAGAGATATCCCCAGCCCAAGAAAAGCCTGCTAGTCCTTTCAAGATGAACCTTGAATGGATAAAATATGAGAGTTTTATAATCAAGGTTAAATGAATATGGGAACCTTATAATGAAAACCTAAGATGGTCCTCTTATGTACAGTTCCACTGAAACCTGAAGAAATCCAAGAATGTAGATATACGATGGGCTAAAGAAAAGAAGAAAAAGGATGAAAAAACCCTCAAGGAAGTAGAATAAGCTTTGGAAGCTCTCTACAGTAATGAAGGTTTTGTCTTTTTAACAGAGGAAAAAAAAATAGAGGTCAAATTGTTGGAGGATAAAAAAGGAATTAAACCTCCTAGAGAAAGAGAAAGAACGATAGCTTAAAAGAAGAGATTTATGGCTTTAGGCAAGAGACAAAAATACAAATTTCTGTCATAGATTTTCCAATCGCACAAGGAACATTAATTCGGTTTGGATAATTGCAAAGGAATATAGTATGTGGGAACAAAACTTCAAGGATATAGTAGCAGAGGATGTAAACTACGTCTCAACCCTCTTCAAAGAAGACCCTCATGCTAGTATAACATAGTTATTAAAATTGTCAAACTCTTTTCCAATCTTTGTCATTCATGAAGACAACCAGGCTTTGAGGAAAGAAGTTGGGAAATAAGAGTTTCTTATTACTCTCCAAGGTTTTTAGAGGGACAAAATTCCAAGTCCTGATGGCCTCCCTATGGAATTATTTTTAGGTTGTTTTGATTTTATAGAGATAATTTAAGAAAGGTGGTAGAGGCTACTATAATAAATGGGAAGATGTTAGGATCCTTCAACACTAACTTTCTTTATCTTCCAAGGGTGGAATTCCAACATTCTTTGGGAAATTCAAGCCAATATCTCTATGCAAATGTATATATAAAATCATCTCCAAGGTGGTCGCAAGAAGACTAAAAATAATCCTATCAGGGCAAACATCAGAAGAATAGTTTGGATTTCTAGAGGGAAGACAAATTCATGACGTTTTAGGGATTTCTCAAGAAGGTTTATATTCAGTTAAAATAAAGAATAAAGGTCAATGGTGATAAAAGTGGACCTCTCCAAATATTATGACAAGGTAAGCTAGTTATATCTCAAAATTATCCCCATTCATCTGTGTTTTTGTCATCAATTTGTAAGATAAAGAAAGAAATGCATCACTTCTTCATATTTTGTTGTTTTAATAAATGGGGCAACATCCCCTTTCTTCGGAACTGGAAGATGCCTTAGAATAGGGTGACCCCTATCTCACCTCATTTTTCTTATGATTACTGAAGGACTAAGTGGGCTACTAAAGGAGCCCACAAACAATGGTGGTTTCAAAGGACTTCAAATAGGAACCTAATGCAATGTCACTCATTTACTATTTGTGGATGACATCTTGATTTTCTATGAAGAGTCTAAAAGGGTGATTGAAAAAATTAGAGACAACATGACACTATTTTGTAAAGTGACAAGCATAACAATAAATCCTCAAAAATCAATAATCACCATGTGGGGATTTTTTGAGCAAGATAAGATCATTATTTTACAATTGTTCCCTTACTAACAAGTAGACTTAGAGTAAGCCCTAAAATACTTAGGTTTTTACCTAAAACCAAATATGTACAAAAGAGAATGGCAATGGTTGAGGGCCAAAGTGGAAAGAAATCTTAATTTGTGGTGCAATAGATGGATATCTCGTGGAGGAGGATGGTTCTGATCAAAGCAGTACTAGTAGCAACTCTAGTATACGAGATGTCCCTAGCATGGATACCAAAAATAATACTGGAAATTATTACAAAGTTATGTTATAGGTTCATTTAGTATGGAAAACAAGAGAAAAAATGTTTTTTCCTTACATTGTGGAAAAATCTATCACTCTCAAAGGCAAAGGGTGGTTGGGGCTTAAAGAAACTATTTTTCTTCTCAAAAACTCTAGTAGAAAAAAAAATGTTTGGAGGTTAAATTAAGGATTTGGATTGTGGGTAAAGGCTCTAAAAGTGAAATATATTGCTCTAGATTGTGGAGAGGAATGGATCAAAAACCTAATTAAGTAATTATGTAATGCCTCGAATGTGTGGAAAGTAATACTTTCATCTTTTCAATTGGTGGGGAATTGGTTGACATGGAAAGTGGGAAAAGGTGATAGACTGAAAATTGGTTTGGACCCTTGGGTTGGAAGCAAATGACGAAACATGCTCTCACACCAATTGATACCTAAGATGAGAAACAAAGGATATTATATGCCACAACATGTTGTGAACTAGGTCATGACAAGTATATGGCACCAAGCTTGGTTGTCCTAAAGATACTTAGGAAATGGGGAAGAAAATCGAGCAGAATGGAAGAGATGAATGGATTCTCTAAAAGATGGCACTGCCAAAATCTAAGAGGAGGAAGTCCAATTGGTATGGTCACTAAACCTATTAGGAGAAGATGTACCAAAATTAGGGTATAAGTTTCTTGTTGACAAGGGTAGAGAGGATGCACATGCTTAGTGGTGGAAAGGCATATGGAAAATTAAGATCCCATCAAAATAAAAAATATTCATGTGGTTGATCTTGAACAACAGGGATCCTACCTAGGATATTTTGTAAAAAAAAACTTTTGTTGGATGGTGTAGTCTATGTCAACAGGAAAAAGAGACAAAGGCTCATCTCTTCATGAATTTCCCCTTTAAGTTAGAAGTTTGGAAGGAAGTGGAAAGGTTTATAGAGCACCAAAATGTCTAGGTAGGAGAAAGTATTGATGCGTCCTTTCAAAATTGGTGTGACAACAAGGCCTTGAAAAAGGTTAGAGCCTTCCCCTTAAACATTGCATGGGGAGTCTAGTTGGCCCAAAATATGAAATTATTTGAAAACACTGAGATGCTACCTTTAACACGTGTTGTCTAGGCACTAAATATACTAATGCATACCCAAAATATCAGGATAAACCTAAATTGAGAAAATCCAAGGAAATGGGAACTAACAAGTCCATTCCTTGGGTTTTCTTTGATTGAGCTTCAAAAGAAACTCCACCTATGGAGGGGGTTAGGTGGAATATTGTATATAACTCCAACACAAAAAAATTAATTTAAGGTAGAAATTGACTTGGAAACCAACAATTTTTGTGAATTAATGGCTCTGAAATTGGTTCTAAGACTAGCTCATGAGGTTGGGGTCTCAAACATTCAAATATTTGGAGATTCTTTTCTAGTTATTCAATGGATGTGAAAGGAAATTGCTCTAAGAAACTTCACATTACAACTTCTCTATAATGACATTCAATTTATTATATCATTCTTCTCACACATTTACTTTTCATGTATCTACAGGGATAGAAACATGATTGTCGATGGACTCTCTAAAGATGGAACAAGACTGGAACATGGAACTTGGGTGGTATTCAAACAATTGGAGGGGACTAATCAAAACATGCTCATGATCCATGGCTCTGAAGATGTCTTTTGTTTTTTTTTTACTCCTTTTTCATGTATAAAGATGGGATAATATGGTGTTCAGTCAATAAGAAGGAATAGTCCTTTGTAAAGGTTTCTTTTTAGTTGTTGATTGAAAACTATTTTTTGAGCAACTGAAAGAAGTTATGAAAAATTTAAAAGATATAGTCTCAGAGCAAGTTGATGAACTGTAATGATCATTTCCATATCAATATAAGGCTATAACAACAGTTTTTCCAAATGCTACAACCATCTACATTGTTTTTATTAATAAAATTCAAAAAAAAATCTTAGGGAAAAAAGAAAAATAAAAAATCCTTCATTTAATTTTTAAAAATGGACTTTTAATCTACACATTATTTTAAAGCACCATATCACAAGATAACCATACTTCATTGCAAGGGGTTAGTTTCATTGATTGTCATCAATTTATTGAGCATTTGGACAATTTTATGCAAGCAAGTGTTTGGTTCAAATCCCCTTGGGTAAGGCACACTAATGTACATCACCAAATTTACTAGGGATACCAACATACATGAATTTTGAGAAACATCTCTTTAATTTCCTTAAAAAGAAAAAGAAAAAAGAAAAATACTAAATTTTGTAAATATTTTGGTATTTCACAAATTTTATTTTCTTTGATATATTAATAACATAACAAAAATCTAATATGATTGACAAATATATATTCACAAAAAAAACAATTTCTAAAACAAAATTATTGGATGATACAAGCTCATAAAGTGCATTTTGATTCTCTATATGAAAGAATCAAACGATCTTATCTACTTCCAAGCACCAAGATTAGAAAAAAGAAAGATTAAAAAGAAGGCATGCCCCATCACTTTGGCTTGAGGCTCAAATGCAAAATACAATTCCATAGTGAATGTGTTAAAGTGTTGTAAATGTACCGGGAAACATGAACATGTTTGTTCACTAAATGAATGGATAGAAGGTACATTCAAAGGAAATGAATGGATCGAAGGTACATCAAAAGGAAATTTAGATATAATAATATATTTAATACTATGGTTTTGGCTAGAGTTTGAAGCAATTTTGGGGAGCCTCTTGTCATCCATGTGTACCTAATCATAGTCGTGTTGTCAATAAGGGAAAGACTTGCTTCTATGAGGAAGATATGATAGGGTGTGTTGCCTTTAATTTTGAGAATACAAGATATAAAATTCTTTTGAATCTGCATCCCCAAACTTCACATCAATATAAGATAACAAGAGTGAACATAGTTTTAAAGAGAAGTTTTTTCTTATTCCATTTTAATATTTTATTTATGATTATTAAAATATACATAAAGATAAATAAAATCAAATATTTTTTTTTTATTAAAATAGAAAAAATGATTATCATTTTAATATTTTATTTATAATTAACAATAATCTTGTCATTTTAAGATTTATATTTATAATTAATAATAATATACATGAAGACAAACAAAAATATAATTACAAGAGTAGGCTTTTCTCGATCTCAATGCTTCTCATAATGTTTTTCCTAGTGATATTGGAACACTTCTCCTAATGCTTTTTCGAACATCGAAATAACATTCTAAAGAAGTCTAAGTAATCTCTTACATTTCTTAAGGTATAAGAGACCAATCTTAGTCTCAATGGATGTTAACCATCATCATCATCATCATCATTGTAGCATCCCCGGACTCATGTTGGGAAATGCCACACAAAATTTTCTAAACTCTACTACCATTTAAGTAACTGGTATACTTCTGCAAATGCTTAGATTAATGTGGATAACAAAAACTATATACATATACAACATATACATGAAATACCCATGAGAATAAATTCATAAATATCAACACAACATATAAATTTGCACAAAATAGACACGTATCTTTGGTAAAAAGAACACTAATTGTGTGCAGACCTTCCACGTTCCTCCCAGCCTTAGACCACACTGCTCATAAACTTTCAGTAGAGAGTCACCCCCGAGCTAGGGATAAACTCCACCCGAGTAAGGAAAATCCTAACCAGGCTATGGTTTCTTAGACAACATAAAACTCATATTCAGGTGTCAACTCAAATTGACAACTTACAATCTCGCATTCACCACATGCATGTCCCACCCCAGGAAGTGTGCCCCTTCTCTGTTCAACAGTCATTTGGTTGCCCCACTTCCCTTCCAGGGCTTCAACAATAGGTTGAACAAGAATTCTCAGAGCCCTGTTGCTGCAGCTTGGCACCTTGGGAAATCAATTACCAACAATTTTCTCACCTAGAGAGAATGCTCACGGGCCTCACAACCCACTTCTTCAATGTCCTACGGGCCTCAAAACCTGCCTCTTCAAAACCGTTCCAATGCTCTCCCTCGTACAAGTACATGTACGGTAATGGAAACTTGAAAGTCCCGATGACAACAATGAGGCGAGGTCCAAATAATCACCCCCCCATGGATGAATGAAATAATTTCCCCAAAACTTATGTGCATGTTCCCAACTTGACATGTGTCATGTTGGAAACTACATGGTGATATGTTTCTTCATAGGGGCTTAGGATAAAATGCATTATCCCTTACTTTAGACTTTAACTTTAGGAATATTGATAAAATATTTCTTTTTGGCTTAAGCCCCCTTAACTTAGCACCTTTTCTAGACTTTTATCCCCCCTTTTCCCATTCTAGTGGATTTTATGCCCCCATACTCTTTTACATGGTTGGTCTACAACAATGATGTGTTTTCATTAAAAACTTAGTATGATTACATTAAAAAAATAGGCTTGGTGGCCTTTCAACTTCTAGCTCATCATCCTAATAACCACATAGGCACTCTAGCCTCAAAATACATATATACAAAGGCACTCTAACCTCCAAGTATCTTGGCTCCCCAACCTATATATACAATTACATTATATTTATCATGGGTTCGGCCTAGGGGAATTACATTCCCTCCCCCTTATTTATGCATTGTCCTCAGTGCATTATATACATATGTACAAACAAAATTTCACAAATCTTCAAAAAGATGTGGGTATTCTGCCCGCGTAGCATCCTTATGTTCCTAGGTTACATCCTTGGGACCATAACAGGTCCACTGGATCTTTACCAATCCTATTGTTCGATTCCATAGTAGCTTGAATTTTCGATCCAATATGCATATTAGATGAACTCATAAGTCTCCTTCTTGCTCCACCTGAATCACATTCCAATCAATGACATGATTAGCATCAAGTACATATTTTTTAAGTAAAGACACATGGAATACATTATGAATGCACATCGATGTGGGTAAGGAAAACATGTATGCTACAGGACCAATCATCTCCAAGATTTCAAACAGCCCACAATAACGAGCTGCCAGTTTTGAATAATTTCCCAACTTTAGGGAACTTCACTTGGCCTTTACTTTCAAGAACACATGGTTACCCACTTTAAACTCTTTGTGAATTATTCCTTTATTTTCATAACTCTTCTGCCTGTCTTGGGAAACCTTTAAATTATGTTTTATTTTCACCATATTCTCTTCCATTTCCCTGAGTAATTCTCGTCCAACGACTACTCTGTCAGTTGAGTTGTCCTAGCTCACTGGTGTGTTGCACTTTCTACCATAAAGTGCCTCAAACGAGCTCATCCTTAGAGATGCTCGATACCTATTTGGATGGTTTATCCGTGACATACATCTTTAGCATGTCCTTTATCACTTGATTCACCCTTTTTGTTTTCCCATCTGACTCTGGATGATAAGCAATGCTAAAATTTAGATTTGTTCCAAGTCCCTTAAAAACTCCCTTCCAAAAATTTGATGTAAATTTGTGATCTCTCTCAAATACAATTGTCTTAGGAACACCATGTAGCTTAGCAATTTCTCACATATAAATATCATCAATGTTAGCTTCCTTGTGAGTGAGATTCACTGAAATAAAATGGGCAGCTTTAATAAGTTTATCCACCACTACCATGATAGAATCATGTTGCTTATTTGTTTTGGGCATCTTGGTGATGAAATCCATTGTTACAACTTTCTATTTCCACTTAGGAATGGGAAAGGGATGTAGCAAACTAGTTGGGTATCTATGCTCAACCTTGACCTTTTGACATTCCAAACACCTGGCAATAAAATTAACAACTTCTTTCTTCATTCTTGGCCAATCATATTGGCTCTTAACAACTGCAATAGTTTTTTGGTAACCTGGGTGCCTAGCATAAGGCACATTATACATTTATTTTAATATCAGATTTTTCAATTCCTCATAATTTTTCTTTTGTACATAAGAATGGCATCCTCGTTTAACTCAAAATTCTTAATTTTCTGCTGCACAATACCTTGTTGTAATTTTTGTCTTTATTTCCACATACTGTAGGTATGTTTTTTCAGCCTCTAAAATTATGTCTTTCAAATCTTATTTGTACATGCTAATTGATGTCGACGCCCTCCCCACACAACCCGCAGGTCGGAAGGTCCACGTCAACATAGGATCTTTCCTTTTCCTCGGTCCGAAGAACTCAAAACGGTTCTTCTATTTCCCTATCGGGAAATCTGCACCCACAACAACTCTCACGGGATCCCCTCTTACACTTGGCATATCGGACTTCGTGACTTCGCAAGGTTAGTGGTCGAGCATTGGACTCTTGAATCCCCGATATCCGACGACAGTCAACGCTGACATTTCCTTTACCCTTTTGGGATTTTCCCTATCGCGATTTCGGCGTTCGCGATGTCAACCAACTTGTCTCACCGACTCTCGAATCCCAATTTGTCGAACTATGATGCACTTCACGAGTTTGACTTTTCAACGCCCTTCATCTAATCGGCATTTCGGACTTCGCAATATCGCGAATCCCGATGCAATTGTTTCGGGACTTCTCACCGCGAAACCCCGAAATAGCGTGCCACCTGTCCACTGACTGACTTCTTTGTGGCCCACACAATTCCACTTAGCTTTCGGGATATCGCATATCGGAATATTGCAATTCCCGTTGCAACGTTTACGGGTCTTCAACCAACGAAACCCCGATGCATGTATCTGCGTGTAAATCCGATGGCCTTTATGGCTCGGATCTACGGTCCTGCCCCTCTTGAGCTTCGAACCTATTGGAAATACTCTCTGTATCTCCCCTGCTCCTCTGTGAGATCTGATGGCTCACGGAAATTCATGAATTCTCCTCAGAGAATTCCGACCGTCCATCCTTCCTTGGAAATTTCTGCGAATGACCAAGTGTTCCTCCGTGGAACTCATCCACCTGTGGCGCAAACTTACGACGCTTCTTACTAACTTCCAATCACAACTTTCCTACGCTGTCCTTCAACAATTTCAAAGGCCTTATCCTTCCTAAGATTTACCATGACTCTGCGTCTTAGAGAAGACTCTTGCGCGCACTCCTTGTGGCAACCTTCAAACACTTCCAAGTGTTTGAAACCCTTTGACTCTGTGCACACTTGCAGCAGCGGTCTTTCAATACTTCACTCAGGTTCGCAACCCTGAGGCTTCACTCAACCTGTGCACTCCTTGCACGGTTCCTGTGCCTGTCTGCACTTCTAAATGAGAAAAAAAGCTACCCTATCTGAACCCTTTGTCGACGCACTCCTTGCGGACAATTCGACTGCACTCCTTGCAGGAATCATTGTTCAGATAGAGAAACAATTGAAACTCATTCCTACTTCCTTTCAGACTTCAAACCCAAACATGAAATCATATACACAGCATATAAAGAAAATGTATAATAGGAAGCAAACATTCATGAGCATGTCAGTCAACATCAACACACAGAGAACAAACACAAACCATGAACTTGAATCAACCTCTTTGTATTAATCCAAATGTTTGTACATGGGTGTTCTTACACAGCTCTCTGCATGCTCTTTTCTTCCTCTACTAATGTTACAATACACAATGAGGGTGTCTATATCCCGTTTCCCTCTTATGCTCTAAAACTGTCTAATCTAGAATTAAATTCTACCTACTTGCATTAACTACTTTAAATGCCTTCTATCTACTAAGGATGAGAGCAAATCGCTCAATTTCCGTTTACATTATACAAGTGCACTTCATTAAATTTCCACATTTATGTTCGCGCATCAACTCCAAGAGAAATTCAAAATTTGTGCTGGCTTGTCCAACTATCCTTCGCTTCCATGCTGGCTCGCTTGATGTTGGCAATTCTCATGCATCACCAATGGTTGTAGCATGCATCTCATGCACTCTCCTACTTAGTGCATCAACCACCTTATTCTCTTTACCCTTGATATGATTTATATCAAAGTCATACTCACTGAGGAAATCCAACCATCTGCTCTGCTTGGAATTTAAAGTTGGTAGTCCAAATAAATATTTCAGACCACTATGGTCTATCCTCGACTCGAAGCTTTTCCCCATGAGGTAGTTCCTCCACATCTTCAAGGCACACACTATGGCTTTCAATTCCAAATCATGAATAGTATATTGTCTTTCATGCTCATTTAATTTTCTTGATTCATAGAACACCATATGTCCATTCTGATTAAGAACTCCACCAAGTCCTTCTTTACATGCATTTGTGCATATAATGAAGTAGACATTTGGATCAACAATCCTCAATATTGGAGCACTAGTCAA
The DNA here is from genome assembly GCA_009831015.1 of Picea engelmannii. Taxonomy (NCBI): domain Eukaryota; kingdom Viridiplantae; phylum Streptophyta; class Pinopsida; order Pinales; family Pinaceae; genus Picea; species Picea engelmannii. The sequence goes on along the minus strand of ML782497.1, from coordinate 274,279 downwards.
CAAATACTTCAAGTGTTGGAAACTTCTTTCACAATTTGATGTCCACTCAAACTTCACACCCTTCTTTTGCAAGGAAGTGATTGGGTGTGCAATCTTTGAGAATCCTTCAATAAATCTTTTGTAGTTATCTACAAGTCCCATGAATGATCTCCCCTCGAAGACATTCCATGGTGTTGGCCACCCTTCAATGGATTTTATCTTATCTAGGTCCACTGCTATCCCTTCCTCTGAAATAATATGCCCCAATTAACGTATATGTTGCTGGTAGAATGAGAACTTGTTCAACTTTGCAAATAGTTGATGTTCTCTCAATACTTGTAGCACCATCCTCAAGTGTTGATCATGTTATTCTTTAGATTTTGAGTAAATAAGTATTTCATCTAAAAATACAATGACAAACTTATCCAAGTATTCTCTGAAAATACCATTCATTAAACACATGAAGACAGTGAGTTCATTTGATAACCCAAATGGCACCACTGTGAACTCATAATGACCATACCTTGTTCTGAAGGAGGTCTTGCTAATGTATTCTTCCTTAATTATTACCCAGTGATAACCTGACCTGAGATCAATCTTAGATAATATCTTAGGATCTTTCAGCTAATCAAAGAGGTCATCTATCCTTGTTCTTCACAATTACCTTGTTAAACTTCCTGAAGTCAATGCAAAGCCTCAAGGTTCCATCCTTTTTCTTCACAAATAATACCGAGGCACCCCAAGGTGACACACTTGGTCGTATATACCCCTTCTTTAGAAGTTTCTCCAGCTGCATTTGCAACTCCTTCAACTCTAGTGTACTCATTCTATAAGGAGTCTTGGATACTAGGGCTACTCCAGGCATCATATTTATGGAGAAATCAATATCTCTCTTGGGTGGTAACCCCAATATTTCTTTAAATACATCTTCAAACTCTTTTAGGACTACATAATCTTCAATACTTAGTACTTTATCCTTAGGTGCCTCCTCCATATGTGTTGCAAATACTTGACATCCTTTCCTAAAAATTTTCTTCAGTTGCAAGGCTAAAACTTCTATTATGGTTACTGCTCTTGGAATAATCTGAACTGTCCTCGGGTTCCCTTCTTCATCCAAGCAGGTAAAATCCTTATTATAACATTCTAAAACAAAGTGATGTTGGTCCAACCAATCCATACTAATTAGGCAATCATATGAACCTAAAGGTATGATATTCAAGTCTTCCCTTGTGCTTAATCCATTCATGTCCATTGAGCATGCCTTAACCATCTCATTAATCTTTCTTTTTTCTCCTGTAGCTAGTTGCACCATCCAAGGTTTACCAAGCTTGCTTCTTGGCAAATGAAATATTTCCACCATCTTAGGATCTAGATAACTATGACTAGCTCCTGAATCAATCAAAATAGCAATGGGTTGGTTTTTGTCTTACCTTCCACTCCAATCATATGTGATTGAAAATCAGCTTGTTTGTTATCCAAAACTGCATAGATCCTAGGTACATTTATGCCCATGTCCTCCATTGTTTCAGCTTGTTGTACATTTTGAACAATCCTCACTTTTTCACCTATGTGAGGGAAATATTTGTACATATGATTTCCCCCACAACCCCAACATTGAATAGGTGGTTTCCTTGGTCTTTTCCACATTGTCTCAGTCATCTTGGGTTCCTTAGAAGTTGGTTTTCTTTGAGAATTATTTCGAAAGAATGGTGGCTTTGTCCCATTCCTCCTTTGTTTCATATTTATATTCTTCCTATCTTCCCATGCCTTTTTTAAAGTTGGTCTTCCTCTATGTTTTATCATAAAGACATTTATCTCTCCTTATGGTTTCCTCTAGTATCTTGGGATCACCATATTGTATCTTGTCGTTGATAAATGATGGAAACCCACTCAGGTACCTTTGAATCTTAACTTGTTCATACTTGATGAAAGAAACATATTTTAGTATCTCTAAGAACCTCCTTTCGTACTCATCTAGGTCATACTCCCAAGCTTGAGTTCAAAGAAATCCTTCATCTTCTTATCATAGTATCATTTGGTTAAGTACTTCTTTTGAAAATATCTTTTGAATTCTCTCCAAGTAAACTTTTTCTCATCAATGTATTGCACTTGCACAAACTGATCCCACCACATTGATGTTTTTCCTTTGATTTGATATATGGAAATTTTTCCTTCTTCCCGCGAAGAGTAATTATGCAACTGAAAATACTTTCTCATGCCTAACATCCAGGTCTCAACATCCTCATCCTTCTTGTGTTCACCATCAAATGTAGGTGGTTCGATTTTATTCATTTCTCCCTGTAGCTCATCCACCCCAAACTTGTTCTTATGATTCATGACATGGGATGGACTTGAACTACTGTGTGTTATCCTAGTTGAATGCCTTGGGAAGTGATGGTGATGCCTATCAACACTTTTGGTTCTTCTCCTCTCATCATGAGACCGATCACTTCCCGATTTTCTTAACTCACTCTCCTTATCCATCTTCTTCTCTATTTTATCCAAGCTCTGCATTAACTTGATGTTAAATCCTTCTTGCTACTCCTTGTCTTTCATAATCTTCTTGTTATCAAATTTATAACTTTGGACATCCTTTTGCAAAAAAATTATGGTCTCTACCAATTTCATGCTCTCTTCCTTTTCGTCTTCTCCATGCCCATTGGATTTTGTTACAACAACACCCATGCCCATACCAAATATATTGTCTTCATCTTCGTAGTTGTAAGTTCCTTGGGAATCATCCATATCTTGGTTTACTGATCTTCCCATTGAATTCTGCTTACATTGAATTATGTTCTTGGTTCTGAAAAATGTGTATGCAACCGGATTTGTAAGGCTACAAGAATTTAACAAATCCATCATTTTATAAAACATTATGTTCTTCAGAATTTTATAAGAAATAATTTATTTCTAATTTCTTGTGAATTCTTAATATCTTGTTTTTATATACATTCTTGAGTGAATACATGGACTCCTCTATCCACAAATCCTCATGACTAGTTCTCGTGTCCCCCTTCAAAATATTTGAGTAGGAAGACTATTAATGGCATGACAAGGAAGAGAATTTTGTTAGCTCGAGCATCCTAGATTCGATGCTCAACCACCACCTGATTATATTCGAATTAGATCTTGGCCATTAAAATGTTCCACCGTGGGTCTAAGTTCTTCATTTCTTCCTTTCAAACTTGTGCGGCCTCCAAAATACACTCTTGTACTTTGTTGCCCTTAACTTGTTCCTATACTTATCTTAATTTTATCGCGGTTTCATGAGTCCATTTCATTCAAGTTATCACTTCCACCTCCTCCAAAAGGCACTGTGGTGTTCCAATGTATCCATTATATACCTATACTTAGTAATTTTCTCTAAGATCTCACCGCGGGTTCGTGATCATTTTCTTATGCTTCATCACCTACGTGATAAACTTCACACCCGCAAAGTCTTGATACTTAGTCAAATTTTGAAATTGCATTGCGGGTTCAAGTGATCCCATATTTTTTTTACTCTTAGAACTCCATCCACCCATATGCCTAACCAATCCTTAGTACTTATCCTATTTTCCACTTCTTACCACAGTTTCGTGGGTATACCGTACCTCTTTCCATACCCATGATTCACTTCGCACTCTGTGATAGCTTAACACTTAGACAAATTCCAAGAACTTATCGTGGTTTCGTGGGACTGACAGTTGGCCTGCCACATGGCTCCACATCACCTGCCAACTGTCATCCCATCCAACATGTGCCTGCCACTATGGAAGTACACATATTTCTTCTACCACATCAGCTGACACGTGACCTCCACGTCATGCTGACATCATCGTATGGGAAAATACCCAAATTTTTCTTCCAAATTTGTCGAATTTTGCTTGTTTTCAAAATTTCCAAAAAATGCCCAATATTACTTAATTTCAAAAATATTTCAATGGACACCATTGAAACTCTATATTAGCCTCATATGACCGAATTTGGCCCTGTGAAATTCGTCATCTTTCTCATTGAATCTCCATAAATTTATCGACAAAATTTTGTGGCTTTTCCAATTCCGCTTATTTTTTTATTGACCACCATTGAATCTCTGTGTATAGTTATATACAATCAATTTCAACTTTATGTACACCAATTTAACATTGGCACACAAAATTCGACCCCCCCCCCCCGCCTGTCGAATTTCTCCATAATTACACTACCAAAACTGGAAATTTGTTCAATTTCATCCAATTTCACCCAGGCACACTGTGAACATAAAATTTGGCCAATTGCAGGCTCGAATTCTCCCCATTAAAGATTTAAATTGGAGATTGTTAGTTTTCTGGGCTTGATTCTTGCAAATTACCCATGAAATTTCTCAAATTTCACCACAGTAATTTAATCAAACAAGTTGCAGACACACTCTTTCTGGTATTTATGTCAAACGATTTGTCTGCATAATCTAGGATTTCACTTCTTCGTTCTGATAAATGGCCCATGCAGGCCCAATGTTAAAAAATGGGCTCTGATACCACTTTGTAGCATCCCCAGACTCCTATTGGGCAATGCCACATGAAAATTTCCGAACTCTAATACCATTTAAGTAACTGGTATACTTCTGCAAATGATCAGATTAATGTGGATACCAACAACTATATACATATACAACATACACATGAAATACCCATGAGAATAAATTTATAAATATTAAGACAACATATAAATTTGCACAAAACAAACACTTATCTTTGGTAAAAAGAACACTGACTGTGTGCAAACCTTCCACGTTCCTCCCAGCTTTAGACCGCACTGCTCATAAACTTTCAACAGTGGGTCACCCTCGAGCTGGGGCTAAACTCCACCTGAGTAAGGAAAATCCTAACCAAGCTATGGTTTCTTAGACAACATAAAACTCAAACTCAAGTGCCAACTCAAACTAACAACTTACAGTCTCTCATTCCCCACATGCTTGTCCCACCCCAGGCAGTGTGCCCCTTCTCTCCTCAACAATCCTTTGGCTGCCCCACTTCCCTTCCAGGGCTTCAACAACAGGTCGGACAGGAAGTCTCAAAGCCTTATAGCTGCAGCTTGGAATTTTGGGAAATCAATTACCAACAATTCACTCACTTGGAGAGAATGCTCATGGGCCTGACAACCCGCTTCTTCAATGTCCTACGGGCCTAACAACCCGCTTCTTCAATGTCCTACGGGCCTAACAACCCGCCTCTTCAATCTCGTTCCAATGCTCTCCCTCGTACAGGTACACGTACAATAATGACAACATGAAAGTCTCAATGACAACAATGAGGTGAGGTCTGAATAATGATCCCCCCATGGATGAAAGAGATAAAGTCCCAAAACATTATGTTCATGTTCCCAAATTGAAACTTTTCATGTTGGAAACTGCATGGGCCACACATGGGTTCCCTCACATGGTGATACGTTTCTTCATAGGGACTTAGGATAACATGCATTATCCCCTACTTTAGACTTTAAATTTAAGAATATTGATTAAATATTCCTTTTTGGCTTAAGCCCCCTTAGCTTAGTGCCTTTTCTAGACTCTTAGCCCTCTTTTACCATTCTAGTGGAGTTTAGCCCCCCATACTCTTTTACATGGTTGGTCTGCAGCAGTGATGTGTTTTCATTAAAAACTGTGTGATTACATTTACAAAATTGGCTTGTTGTCCTTTCAGCTTATGGCTCACCAACCTAATAACCACATAGACACTTCAACCTCAAAATACATATATACAAAGGCACTCTAACCGCCAAGTGTCCTGACTCACTAGCCTATATATACAATTACATTATATTTACAATGGGTTTGACCTAGAAGTATTACAATCATCATCATAAATCTCTTTTTAAATATTTAATTTAAAAGAATTATGAATAAATTGAATATTTAATTTAAAGGAATTATGAATAAATTTAGAAAATATGTTTTTGGATTACATAATTTGAAAGTGAAAATGAGAAAATTACATATTGGAATATATAAAATAACTCTATTATGTGTTCATGGCCAAAGTTTATTTATTTGAAATTTCTAGAAAATATTAGTGTGGATTATTGGTTGTGTTGGTGATGCTTCAACCAAGAGGGGATGACACCACATCTAGTATAAGAGACCATTAAAGGTCAGAATGTGCTTAATAGTGCACACGGGAATATGTGATCACTAATTTTTGAAATAAATTTAGGTATAAAGTATAAATTGCATCTTTTTAAAGGTAGGAGAATCTAAATTTCAGTTTCAATTCTCTTTTAAACATTTATTGAAGATCTTTGTTTATAGCTTCATTTTATTTTTGTAATTCTTAAATTTATTTATAGTATATTCTTTGAGGATAACACAAGAGAGTTGCATTTTGGAAATTATAATAGTTTGCTTATTTTTCAATGAATTACAAATTTCTTTTTAATAAGTATTTTATATTGTTTTTAAGTAAACTTAGAAATTGTATTATATCGTTTTCATAATTTTTATTACTTATCAACATTCATTACCATGAAATAAGGAAATTTCCAGATAAAACAACTTAGTTGTTAATTAGTTGGTCTTCATGGAAAGGGCATCTTAATTCTTTGTAGATTTTTAAAGATTTAAGTTAACTATAAGCATGACACTCTGAATTTTGAGAGTTAGAAGTTATTTAAAGGATGCAACTCCTTAAAGGAGTAGGTACCATGTAATATGTGTTTTGTTTCTTAATAAACAAAACAAAAACAAAAAATACAATCTCAAAAACATTGTAGGTTGTATTTGTTTCATGATTTAGATTATGTTGTATCATAAGAGTTTGATAAATTTGTAAAAAACAATATTAATAAAATTTTCAATCAATAATTAAATAATTTCATACATATTCTTGTGCTTCACATTATTCATGATTTCATAACATCACTCAACGATTCATATTAGATTACAATGGGCTCAAAACATAAGCTAAAAGACATAAAAAAAAATTAAAAAATAAAAAAAATCAAAGACTCCACTCCCAAATCACTCGACGAATCATGTTTGGAAACAAGGGAAGGTCCGGGTTCATAGCATGCCTACCCTCCCTCGTCTTCCCGGCTGAACTCATCAATGAATCATATTAAATTACAATGGACTTAAACCATTGTTTTTTTAACTTTTTAACTCAAACCATAAATTTAAAAACATTCAAAATGTATAATGAACAGTAAGTTGAATGAAACTATAATATTCATAAATATAATATAAATATAATAAATATATTATAAATATAATAATAAATAATATATTAGATAATAAATATAATATAAATATAATAATGCATAATAATAAATACATATTACAATTTTTTATATTTAGATGTGGTGATTGGTAAAATTCATTGATTATGTAATTAATTCTACATATTGAAAGACGTGAAGGGAACAATAACACTTCAATTCTATCAACCAATTAGAAATGAAAAACACAAATATTTTTATTATATCCAAAAATATATATTTGTTTTTTTTATGTTAAACATTACATTGCATACACAAATTTATGGTAAAAGACAAATTAATGTCACATCAAAAGCAAACTCATTACTATAGTCCCATGACAAAGACTAATAACCCATCCCGTCCTCAATCATAAAAATATTTTTAAATTATCCACATAATGTGGGAAATTATATATAACCAAAGTAGTTCCAAACGAGAGAAGATTCGTAAAAATGTGAGGACTAAAAGATTCCAAATTCACTTGGTTCTATAGGTTAAGAATATATCATTAAAGTGGGGCAGATCTTGAAAATAGAATTCCAAATTCACTTGGTTCTATAGGTTAAGAATATATCATTAAAGTGGGGCAGATCTTGAAAATAGAATTCGGATGGGCATTTGTACTTCATTTCCTCTTTTTCAAACTGTACCACTAAACCAAGAATTCATTGGTAGCGACATTAGTTGCTAGTTATTCAATGCCTTGGAAATAATGGATATGTATTTTCTTTTATTGGAGCTTTTCGAACATTGAATAATGAGCATTGTCATTCAATGTGAGGTGAAATTGTTACTTAGATAAGAGTTATAAAATATGTTCACTATTAATACACCCAAAATCAAGATATTACTTTTCTTACTTATAAGATGACAAAACAATTATAAAGTAATTTTAGAGGTGAGTAGTTATAGATAACTTATTAATTGGGTTTAGTTTAGGTAGTTGTGAGAAGGAGTATTATCATTTCCATCTAGATCCAATTCCCACAAGTGAGATGTTGAGCTCTTAATGAGTATACTATTGTAATGGTCTTGATCCTTTTGTTGGCAAAGCCTCGAATTTCTGTAAAATCTGGTTTATCCTTGTATCATCCTCAAAATGAGGGAAAGTGCATCGTGAGTTTCCCTAGGATGTGTATTTCACATGAATAAATAAATAAATTTAATTTAATTTAAAAAAAAATGTAGATAACCTTGAACTATAAATATTTGGGACTAGATTTCAATGAGATGCTAAGGTGAGATTAATGCATTAGGAAAATATTGCATTGAGGGTAGAAATCATTCTTCTCACTACAAAATAGATGCTAGATAATAGAGGGTTGGAATTAATAAATGTTGTTCTCCCTCTTTCAAATGTTCATAACCCCAATATTCAACCTTTATGTATGTGAAGTACAACAACCAAGTATATCTAGAAATAGAGGGGACCAAATTGAGTAAGTACAAAAACACATGATAACAAGTTGTCTAAGAGTAAAAAAAAAAAACCTTTATGAGACACTCCTCGTTGCAACATGTTAGGGTCCTACCCTAACCCATTTAAGTAGATATATAGGTTTCTATGTATAGAGGAGATCTCTAGTAAATAAGGCTCATGTAGTAGTGTAAATACAATAATTGAAAGAAGGCTTACCGTAAGGTTCTACCTACTGGAAAGTTCCTAGGAGGTAGATAGAAATATATAAAGAAATATAAGCAATGTAATGATATATCTTGTGAAGTTTATCGTAATATAAGCTCTGCTCATTTGGAGTTTGCCCCATCAAAGAGGAAAGTGAACATTGCTCTCATCAATAAAGGTATAACTATTTGTGGTATTCTAGGTTTTTTATTTCCTATTGTTGTTATAATATATGATTTATGCAATAAAATGGGGTGTATTCTACTACTTATACTATGAATCTAATAGTTTTCTAATAAACATCACCACAAGTGGTATCAAAGCACTTTCTTGAGCCAATATTTTAGAGATTTTGTTTTAGTCTAGAGACATAATCCATTGTCTATAAATAACAAAATGATATGTCATTCAACGGGTAAATCTATGGTAGGGCAATAATGCATGCAGGAAATATAAGTGGTTTTACCTAGTTGGACTCCCTTGTGACCCCTTCGAATAGTATCGCATAAGACGAAACCTATAAATGGAATTTCACTTCCATGTAGCTTTGAGTATATAGGTTACCTAAAACTAGCTTTAGATAAGTTGATCAACCATCTTGTTGCTATAGTGCACCAAGAACATCATTGTGGAAGATTACTATTTAATACTTGGGTAATTGGGTAGTATGGATAAGGGTACAATCAAGCCTCCTTAGTTGGTTCCCTGAGAGATTGGGTCAAGTACTACTCTTGGACCCTACACATATATCAAAGAGATATAGCACCTAGCACTCCCTTGCTTGGAAGACCTTAGAAACCCCACTTCCTACTGCTAGTCCATGAAATTCCTACATAATTAATATTGAGAATTTGGGAATTTTGTCAATGCAATAATATTCATGCAAGAGTATAACTCCGTAGAAGTTAAAAAAAATTATTGGTCCTACCCACACCCTTATTTGAGACCTATCTCAACAAAATCCTTGTGTCTAGATGATTCTCGTGGTACCACTCTAGTAAGTCTTTTTGGTGGACCCAATCACCCCACTATCGGGAAACTATCTCAACAAACCTATAATGCAATGTCAATCACCTTGATACAAATCTCCAGTAACCATTTTCTTATGGACCCACATCTCAATGGCTACTCGAGGTGCAGAGTTATCTACCATAGTCTCCTCTTTAAAAAATCTATGTGAAGATTTGCAACACAAAATAGATTGCAACCACTCATCTGCTCAGAAAAAATTTGATGCCATCCATGACAAGCTCGCCAACCTAGAGTCACTTCCAAACCAAATGTCCAAAATCATGGTGATGCAAACTCAAATCCTTTCTTCACAATCTGCGGGTTATAAATGGTAGGACCATCCATCCCAAAAGGAAGGAGTTGAATCATTCAATCCCATTGGGCCTCACTCTACCCCACTTGTTCATGATCTTATGACTCAAATGTGGTACACAATTCCTAAAGTGGATCTCAACAAATTTGTTGGATTCAACCTCGCAAGTTGGGTCACTCAAATTGAACATTATTTTTCCCTACATGGAATCATAAATGACTTAATGAGACTTAGTGTGGATGTCTTATATTTAGATCCTAAACATTGGAAATGGTGGAAATGACATAATAAATCTCACTTAGATTATATTTCTTGGACACAATTTGTCTCAGATGTCTATGAACGCTTTGAAGTAGAAACTCATTATTTGGGATGAATAACCAAGCTTAAACAATGTCGTACAGTTGATGAATTCGTCTTTGCTTTTGAGCAACCATCCATCCACACCAAATGCATGTCCAATATGTTTTTCATGGAATGCTTTATCAATGATCTCAAAGAAGAGAGATGTGCATGAGTCTTAATGGATTGTCCTACTACTTGGTTGGAAGCCTCTCAAAGAGCTCGAGAATCCCAAAAGGTGGTTAATGCTCAAATTAAAAAGACATATTTTATTCCTTTTTTATGTCCCACTATCTCCTACAAATCTCTCTCTGTCCTCTCCAACCGTCAAGATCCACAAGTTAACCCACATAGAAATTGTAGAGAACCAACTTAAAGGTATTTCAATTGTGATGAGAAATATTTTCTAGGCCATAAATGTAAGGAGAAAAAATCCTTATGGACATTTCGGATGATGAAGATAAATATATACCTTTAGAGACTCTTCCTCCACCCATTGAAGACATTCCCCCATCTGCTCCATGGTATGTGGAACCACAAATTTTCTTGCATGCTTTGATTGGAATTTCTGCTCCCCAAACCCTCAAATTAATTGGCTACATCAAACATCAGAAAATAATTCTCTATAATGATAGTGATAGCATTCATAACTTCATTCATTGACGTGTAGCCAAAGAAACACACTTCTACGTCCATGTCCCGAGAAACTTTCAAATAATGGTTGATAAAGGAGGTTCCATGAAATGTAGCGGTCATTTTGAAAATGTGAGGCTTCAAATGGATGATTGTTCCTTGAAAACCCACATTTTTTCTATTGAAATGGGTGGTTGTGACATTGTCTTGGGTTTTGAATGGTTATAGACAGTAGGTCCCATCATCATGGATTTCCATGAGTTATACATGAGTTTTTAGGAGGAGGTGCATTACCACACTTTCAAAGGAATCACAATTGGTTCTCTAGAGATCATCATCTCACACCATATGGAAAAGATTCTTAACAAAGGGCATGCAATCATTGTGGCTTAATTGCATGCCATTCAAGACTTTGAGACTACTTCTCAACCCATTCATCCTGACATGAAGTTAGTTTTTGCCAAACATCAATTCATCTTTGAACCTCCCCAAGGCCTACCACCCTCTCGATAAGCATGATCATTCTATTCTGATCATACTAGGTAGCTTCTTACCCAATGTATGCTTGTATCACCATCCATTTTCCCAAAAACCCAAAATAGAAAAGATAGTTTAGGATTTTCTAGAAGCTAGTGTCATCTTCCCTAGTACCAACCCTTATTTTTCACCAGTCATCATGGTCCTCAAGAAAGAAATAATTTGGTGCATGTGTCCTAAATTTAAATCTCTCAAAAAAAAATTGTCAGGGATAAGTTCCCCATTTCAGTCATTGCTAACCTTTTGGATGATCTTAAGGGTGCTCAATTCCTCACCAAACTTGATCTTCGCTCGGGCTATCACCAAATTCACATGAAGGAGGTGGAAATTTATAAAATTTATTTTATGACTCACGAAGGCCATTATGAGTTCTTGGTGATGCCCTTTGGCCTTTGCAATGCACCTTCCCCCTTCTCGAGTATCATGAAAAAAATATTTCAACCCTTTCTTCATCATTTTGTCCTTGTATTTTTTTATGACATTGATCTACAGTAAAACTTTCCATGCCCATGTCACCCATGTGGATCAAGTCTTACAACTACTTGTTAATATCAAATCTTTCTCAATAGGTACAAATGTGCCTTTGGTGTCTCCAAGGTGGAATATTTGGGCCATATTTTTAGTCATGATGGTGTACATATGCATCCGCAAAAAATTGAAGTGATGAATAATTATCCCAACCCCAAAACTCTTAAAAGTTTAAGAGGTTTTCTTGGTCTCACTAGTTATTGCAAAAATTTCATAAGGAACTATGGTAACATTGCATCTCCCATCAAAATATTTCATAAGAATAATTCTTTCACTTGGAATGATGCCATAGAATGAGCCTTCCAAGATTTAAAAAATATTATATGTACAACCACAATAGTCACTCTACCAGACTTCACTAAGACCTTTGTATTGGAATGTGACACCTACAATAAAGGAATTGAAGAAGTACTCATGCAAGAGGGACAACCAATGGTTTTTACTAGAAAAAAACTATGTGAGAGGCACTTAGGAAAATCAACTTATGAAAAGGAGATGATGGCTATATTGCATGTTATGGATATCTAGTGTCCATACCTACTTGGGAAACATTTTCATATTAAAAGTGATCATCACAACTTGAAATACTTCTCGGAGCAAAGGATTTTGTCTCCTGAGCAACATAAATGGGTTACTAAAATGTTGGGATATGGCTATGAGATAATTTATAAAAAGAGCAAGGAGAATGTGGTAGCATATGCTTTCTATTGAAAGTATGAAGACTATGGGTCCCTCTTTTCACTCTCCTTCATACTAACAGGCTAGTTTAATGAAATCCTCAAAGAATGGTTAGCAGATCCCAATATCCCTCACTTGATACAAAAACTTCAAATGGAACCCCATGCATATCAGAGCTACACTTGGAAAAATGAAGAACTTTTCTATAAAGGGAATCTTTATTTGAACAACCAATCAACATTGAAATCAAGGGTATTATTTGAACACCATGCCTCTCCAAAAATAGGTCATTCAGGGTTCTATAAAACATATGAATGGATCAAACATCATTTTTTGGGAAGGAATGAAGAAGGAAATTTGCACCTTTGTGGAAAAATATGACATTTCCCAACAAAACAAGGGAGAGATAGTGAAACCTACAAGTGAAATACAACCTCTACCCATTCTGTTATCTTTATGGAATGATATTTCAATGGACTTCATTATACGGTTACCCAAATTTGGCAATAAATATGTTATCATGGTTGTGGTTGATCATGTTTCCAAATATGTTCATTTTGGTTCTCTACAACACCCCTTTAAAGCCTCTATGGTTGCTTAAATATTCTTGGATAATATTTTTAACTCCATGGTATGCTGCAATATATTATGATGGACCATGACCCCACTTTAACTAGAAATTTTTGGAAAGAGTTGTTTAAGCTCTAGGGCGCTCAATTGAATCTTGGAACCACATATCACCCCCAAACTAATGGTTAGACTGAAGTTGTCAATAAGTGTTTGGAAACATATTTGTGGTTCTTTACTTTCAGAGTGACAGTCTGTTGTCTTACTTGTATGCTTCCTTTGTAACACCGGGGATTGATGACCCAGGGTTCATCTAGATTTGACCAACAAAAACACAAGGCATCAACATATCAATCCCTAGCCAAATACTGAAGAAGGTCTCAATCGAGATGCCATGAGAATCATAGATACCATCTCGTCTTGTGTCAATGATGAAGGGTTACTTACATAGATAATCCATTCAGGTTGACATTCATACATTCCATTACACTATATTTAAATATTAACAACATGTAATAGTAACACAAATATTTAGGCATTCATCGGACACATGATAAACACATCAAAGCACCTGAATCACTGCAAATTCTATTATATTCCTTCAAATAGTCACATACATATACAAAGAGACTCATCAATTATCATAAGAAATTCCATGTCGTCTCATACATTCTCACAATAGTTTATTACATGGTTCCATGTTCTTTCTCTTGGACTCTATAAGCATTACAAAACAAAACTCCTTACAAAACATAGCCAGACTCATCTCTCTACCGAGAGAGAAACAACTGGCTCATTAATGCAACTAGCTAAACAACTCCTTCTCTATCATCATTGCTCCCTTTTGTTTCCATCTCTATTGTTACAAATAAAAAATACTCACTTTGATAGTGTCGCAAGTGTTGTCATTACAAAGGTCGCAAGTGTCGCATTTTGCTTACAAGTGTCGCAAGTGTCAAAGAAAGCACACTGCCATGATGCCTATGTCGTGCCTATAACGACATGATAAGGACACTTGAAACACCTCAAACATTTGATTTGGAAGGGGAGAAATGAGTCAGCAGGCTTATAAACCTTTTTACATCTGAAAGCACCCCAAAAACTGAGTTTTTGGAGGGGAGCACTCCCCTATACCTCTTCTGGGAGTGCTGGCACTCCCCCTTACACTGTCTGGGAACACTATAAAGCTCCTTTGGCCCTTCTAGAGGAGAGCTATTGGTTTTAGGAGCACTGGCGCCCCCCTAAACACTACTAGGGAGAGCTATAGCGTTCTGATGGCCCTTTTGAGGGAGCGCTGCCTATTCTAGGCAGTAGTTAAGTTGTTGAGATGAATGTGGGAAGGATCCTTTCATTCTTAGAAGTCATTTGAGTTTGAATCCTCAGTCCAGCCCTGATCTTAGGGAAGATCCTCAACTAAAGGAGGAAAATCCTCAACTTCCCCAAGGATATCTCAAGAGGTTAAAGCCTCTCCAAGGCTATATAAGCAAGCTTTCTCATGGTGAAAGGAGGACTGAAAAGGGAGAATCACACCAAACTTATGATCTTATAAGTGGTGCTAGAACAAAGATATTTTGGAAGCAAGAGACCTATGATATCATAGGGATAAATTGGTGAAGCTATCATCATTCAGATCGTGGATATTTTGAGCAAGGGGTAGACAAGGAGGACTTGACGAAACTGTTGCAATTCATCTATGGCTGTAAGCAATGTTTTGTCCTCATTAATATAATTTGGTTGGCATGTTTCTTTCTAATTCGTGTTCAATCTCACATGAATTTGTCTCTTTAGTAGATAGACCTATTTCGGACTAATCTTGATAGAGTAGGAAGTAGTCATACTTTGTTTGTCTACAGGGCTTATCAAGGAGCGAAAGTTTGGAGCTCAACTCGAAGCGTGCAGGGACAAACACCAGTAAAAGGTACTTCTTTTCTCCTTCCTCCTCACACACTAGTCCACCTAGATCTAAAAGGAAGTCAGTGACCATGATAAGCACTTTCTATCTTAGAGTTAAGAGTCTATCTCTTTGAGGAGATCTACCTGTCTGCAGGGAGATTTTCCTTCAACATCTACTTTAGCACTCTTTCACTTTCAGTTTTTCTCCACTTTCCCTGCTAACTATCGATCCTACACAGTTTTATCACCTGCATGCAGTCCACGCAGCCTCTTTGGCATCATTGTAGTCTTAAATACCTTTCTATATCATCCCTTAATTGTTTCACAATCTCTCATGTTGCCTGAAGTAATCATTCAAGAATATTTCTTGAAGGTTATTTTCTTGATTCTGGAATGCATAAGGTATCTTCTTGATTTCTGGGGCACATAGTAAAACTCAGACTAGCATGCACACCTTATGTCATCCACTGTGTAGCTGCTAGTATGTGTGAAAAACAGTATCACTCTAAAAAACATAGTGTGCTCAAAATTGTAGTGCACGTGCATAATCTTTACCCAAAACTTTGGGTGCCAATAGCCCCCCACCACTATTATTTGTCTCGTCCTCAAGCCAATGGCCTCATGGAGTGACTAACATTGGAATTGAGTAAGAGAAAATCATCAACATTGTATGAACAAAGCATCAAACCAAGTGTGGTTGCATACAGGTTTGAGTAAGAGATAATCATCTAACAAGGTTGTGTTTGTAGCCATACACAAGTCTTGGAATGAGTCGAGCAATCCTCAAGGTAAATTATGGATTTTAGAATGACTTGAATAGTCCTCATTTTCCCTCTATTTTCCTTTCATCCTTCTCTATTTCCTCTACCTCCTCTTCTTCCTCCTTCGTTTCCTCTGCATCCACTTTTTCCTCCTCTTCATCCTTTTCTTCCTTTTCATCTAGAGAAATACTCTCAGGATCCTCAAGTGATGGATCCGTGCCATTATCGGGGAGTGATGATCCTGGATTGGGTTCAATTTCTTCATTTTCCAACTCCTTCTTCATGTCTTCTAAATTTACTGAACCACATAAATTCCCAAGAACTTCAAATTAATTATTTCTTAAGATGGGAAAACTATCCCAGGGTTTCCTTGATTTAGGTGGCCCCTTATGCTGCGAATTTTTGTGCCTACTTGAGACCATCTTAAATTCAATTTCTTTTATTGTCTTTTTCTTTGAAGGAGGTTGCTCCTCTTGAGTTTTTGGACAACTCTTGGAAAAATGCCCATATTTGTGACAAACATTGCAATTTTATAGAATATATTCATAATATATTATCTAATGATGGCTCCACCCATCAATTTTGATTTACAAAGAAATAATTTGGGAGTCCCTTTTCCAAATCCACCTCCACACATATTATTGCACATGAGAACAAATTCCCTTTCAATTTTTCTTAATCAGTGAATCTTCCCAGTTTATTTCTAATATCTCTAAGAGTGTATTCATCCCACAATATTAGAGGGAGATGAGGATATCTAACCCACACTGATACTTTTGTAATTTATTCTTGTCGATTGAAGTCTAAGGACCACGAGGACAGATACATTCTCTTGGATCCCATTAAAATGTGGTCCAAAGTAGAATATCAAATATCTCTCTTCTTTATTGAGAACAAAAAAATAAAATAATAACAACTAGAAGAAAAATATAACACATGTCCTTTAATCTTAGGAGACCATTGCTCAACCACCCAAGTTTCCATAGATTTTGGACTATACTAGTAGTCGGTAAACTTTCCTATCAAATCACATTCAGCCAAAAATGAGGGCATTCCTTCTTTCAACTCCCTTACAATTTTCCAGTTGACCAAATGGAACTTCTTGATGTTGATTTTCCCTCCATGCTACAAGAACTTTCTGATCTCCCTACCAATTTGTTGCATGATGCCAACCGAGGCTAGCATAATCGAACATTGATATATGAGAATATTCGATAAGACTGATTTTATCAAGATTACTCTGCCAATGAGGTTTAACCAATGTGAACCTCATTGAATAAGCTTTGATTTTATATTTTTTATTATACTTAGCCAAGAGTGAGGAGAAAGAAATCCAAGAGCTATAGGAATTCCTAAATATTAAAATAAGTCCAATTATCAAAGTAAGTAAATTGAAGGATTCTAGAGATGGTGTGCATTACCTAAGAGCTAGTGTTCCATCCCAACACTTTGATTTTCTAATGGTTTGATTTTTCCTCCTAAAGAATGTGTAAATATTTCCAACACTTGTTTGAATCTAGTAGTGATTATTGTAGATGCTCTGCCAATAAGTAATGTGTCATCTACAAATTGGGAGTGGTTCAAACTCTTGAATCGCCTAACAATTTTTATGCTCAGGATGTTCTCTATTATCCTTTCCACCTCAAGATTTATTCTTAGTGAATCAACCATGATGATGTATAACAAGGGGGATAGGAAAACCCTTCCTTAAGCCACAATTCCATAGAATGAAATAGGTTGGCCTACCATTTAATAGAGGAGTTATCCATGGAGCACTAATGCAATATGGGACCCAACAAATAAAGGAAGAGAAGAATCCAAGTAACTTAGTATTTACCTCAAATAAAAAGGAATGCCTCACCCTGTCGAATGCATTGGTCATATCAAAATTTATTATAATTCATTTCTCCTTGTTCTCGTTTCTTGAATGGATGGCTTCCTAAACTAGAACAATGCTATCCATTATTTGTCGGTTTTTCATAAATCCTCCTTTGTTTTCTAAGATTATATTGGGTAGAATTATTCTCAACCCGGAGGCTATAATTTTAGTCATAATATTGTATGCTAAATTGTAGAGGGAAAGAGACATGGACTTGGAGAAGAAGGATGGATTGGCATCTTTCAGAATAAGATAAAGAAGAATTACTTTTGTCTTCCATTTCAAATGAATTTTGTATGAACTACAACATTCTTTTAAGGTCATTTTTTATTAAAATCCAAAAGGTTCTGAAAAAATATATTGAGAATACATCTATACCTAGGGCATTATCAAGATCAAGGTTCCAAATGGCATTGATAATATTCACCTCTTCAATTGGTTTCATCAAATCTACATTGTTTTCCTCTAAAACCACGTCTAGACTATTTTCCAGCAAAGCCATTGATGCATCAAGTTTAACTCTACACTACTCAATGAGAAGATTCACAAAATAGTTCCTCGCTACATTTTTTAGCGCATGAAAGTCAATGATTCTAGTCTCATCCTCCATTGTTATTTCCTTAATAGTATTTCTTAGTATTTTGTCTCTTTCTCTCTCATTAAAGAAGATCGTGTTCATGTCCCCTTATTTGAGCTTCTTTAACATATAAGTCAAATGTAATATCTTCTTTTTTTCCATTTTGGATTGGATTTATTCCAACTAGGCTATGACCACATCCTTATAATTAGTTGAACAATGGGATTCATTGAGCCACATATTTAGAGTTGAACTAAATTATTTTATTTTATACTCCCAAATGTAAATTAGGGAGCCCGTAACCCAAACTTTCCAAGCCTTAACAATTATGCCTGGAACCTCTAGATATTGTAACTAGAGGGTATTTCATCTAAAGGGGAGGGGTCCATAATTAGGAGATTCTTGAATTTGAAGAATTATCAATTTGTGATATGAAATTGATGAGGGGATGATCTGATATTTGATGGAATAATCTTGAAGAACAAGGTCATTGTGCACTAAAAATCTATTCAAACTAGCCACTATGTGACCAGGTCGTAGCCTCTTGTTGCTCTAAGTGAACTTACTTTTGGAAAACTTGATGTAAATCATGTCCCACTTATTCATTAGGTCCTCCAAACTTTCCCTAATTGGGTCTAAAACAATGTTTCCCCCTCTCTTTTATTTTTTGTTGATGACCACATTAAAATCTCTAGCTATGACATTATTCCTTGTAGGCTTAGTATCCTTTAACACTAACAATGATCTCCAACAATTTTAGTTTTTTGTTTATGCTATAGGAATGTATAGATTGAATATATTAAATTGATTACCAGTCTAATGATGAGAAAATCTAGTTATTATCCAGTGGTGTGATTGATGGGTGAAGTTCATGTGCAATACAAAGATATTCCATCGAGTACAAAACCCCCAAAATACTCCTCTTAAGCTCATTCCACTCCATCACTAAATAACCATTGCTTCTTAAATATCTTCAAGGTTTCATGCTCCTCCATTTTAGTCTCATGGAGTAGATGAATAGTTGTTTTTTATTTTATTTTATCAAGTCCCTTAGGGTTGCTTCCTTATTCCTGCTACCTAATCCCCCGTAGTTTTAGGAGACAATGTTCATTATTTATATGAGGGTTTTTGGATTCCACCTTTATATGGCACACTTGATCCAATTGTCTTAACAAATATTGTTGTATATTCTAAATACTTGTCTATGGTTGTTTGCATCTCATCATTTTGTCCTTATTTGTTTCTTCCTCTCTTCTTTCTTTCTTCGTCTTCCTTCCTAGCCTTTTATTGGTATTCCCATCCTAGATTTCTTATTCTTAATCCTCCTCTTCTAGTGCCATTTGAGATTTGTTCTTGAGATAATTTCTTGTAGGGAGGGGTGGCTACTGAGAAACATTTTCAATCTCATCCATTCTATCTGAGACCTTTTATTCATAGTCCAAGGGAGGGAATGTTGTTATTTGGACCAAAGGTTGCTCAGAGATTGGTATAGCTGCTATTATTGAGGGTGAAAAAATATTTACCAATGTTTCTATCGAGGGAATTCACTCCTCTTGAGAAAAAATTTCATATCAATTATGATTCATTGGGAGGTTCCCATTCCATACCTGAGTTGAAGGTTTTGTGGGATTTTCATAGTGTAGACTTGAGGTATTTCCCTTTGATGGTGACTGAGATACAAAGGGTTTTGAATATGTTCGAACCCACTTTCTTCTTGTTCAATTTCCATTGATCCTCCTTGTCAGGCACTTGTTGCAAGTTCTAAGGAATCTTTTTCTTGCAATATTTGGCAAAGTGCCCATACCCATGATAACATTTTCACTTAAAAGGTCGTTGTTCATATTCTAAGGGATATTCATTGATCCAGATTTATTTTCAGAACGAAATAAAAGCAGAGAAATTACAATGAAATACTCATGAAAATTACCAGAAACAGAGAAATACAACAATACTTGATTTCTATTAATGAAAGAATTGTAAAGAGACTGTAAAAATATAGAGTGCAAGACTTTCTAGAATGGTGGCAAATTTATCTCTGAGAAGAGATGTGACGGATACACTCATTCACCAGAAGATGATTACAATGAAGCTATGAAGGCCTTTTTATGATAAACAGGAATTCCAAAACCCTAGACATCCAAAAACCTAACCCTAGGATCTGAAACACCAAAATTCATGTGGGCCCCGTTTGGGTAAGTTAGTACATTAACTTCTCGTGTTTGTAAATTTCGCATACAATCTCCATTTTAGGCGTGTGATAGCCCGTTGGAAAGATATTTTAGATAAATACACTTTACATCGTAAAACTCTGACTATGTCTATAGTTTGACTGTGGTGATAAAAAAAAACCTTGTTTAGGGGCCCAAAACAACCATGTAAGTACAACAAGATGTGATGACATAAAAACATAAAAAATAAGCCAGTTGGATTAGGTGGCAGGCCACCAGTATCCACCTAGAATATGTGTAGGGATTTAGACAACCCCGAAAGTATAGAACCCACAATTACAAAGAAGTATAGGAGAACGTGTTGTACTAAAATCTAACAAGAGGAGCGAGTTGGAACAGGTGGGTGGCCACCAATATCCACCTGCATCAATCCTCCCCCCTTAGGAAGAAATGGTCTCCATTGCATTGAGTGCCCAGGGAAGAGGGGAAGAATTTTCTGAATCTGAAGCTTGGTGAGTTGCGTGCCTTGTTGGAGAAGTTATGCTTCTTGGCTCATGGATGACTTTCACAAACCTGTTGTTGGAGGGGTTGAATCTATTCCACCAACCTATTGTCTCTGGGTTGGGTGGGGCATTGTGTAGGCACCATTGTAGGTGAAGAAAAAATATCTTTTGTCTCTTTGACAATCTATTTTTGATGGATAGAAGGTGTTGAGGTTGTAGTGGTGTTTTGTACATCCTTTGAACAAAATATGAAGACGATGAGTTTTGCAGTGTGATAGATTACCTTGCGGTGTTGTTTTAGTGGAGAAGTAGTCAGAACTACCTCTAGTATCCTATAGAGATGACCTCCCATAGTAATAATGACACTACGGGGTCTAGACTCATAGAAATCATGAAGTTTCCACATATATGGTTGTCCATGTTATCCCCTATCCTAGGGATAACAAAGGAAATCATGTCTCGAGGTCCATAGGTCCTAGAAAGGGAGTATCGAGAGCCAGATGATTTGAGCATGGCCCCAAAGGGCCCATAAGCCCATCCATCGACAACAAAAACATCCATCTAACCATCTTGGTCCTGAAGTAGTAGTAATCCTTTATCCATGAGGTAATGAGTCTGGGTATCATGGTATGTGTCACTCTAATTATTGAAGAACTTGAATAAGCTTCATTGAATTCTGCTTCATTTCATAATGTTTGCTTGGAAATTATTCTCTTTAACTTGTTCATACCTGGAAGGGTGGCATGATGCCTTAGCAAGTTGATCTCCCTTTAGGATGGGTTTCCACTGGGTGGGTCTATGAAAGGTCATCATCCATTCCCTTCATACTTACCACTTTCCATATTTATTCCTCTCATTTCTCCCTACCTTTGTTCGGGCATTGGGATTTTCCACACAAGGAAGGTTTGTACCTTTCCTTGTGGGAAGAAGGGGATAAAGGCCCAAGGGGTAAATGTAGTTGGCAAGAGTTAAAATAAAAAATAAAACCTTTGAGATGCTTCATCTAGGGATTCCCGAGAAAGCAATAAAAGGCTTCTCCGTAATATAAGGGGACCGTAAGATAAATCAAAACTCAAGGTACTAGTTGGTGGATGGTAGGTATCATCATGAGCCGACCTATTAGGTCCATGGGCATGTAGTGGTATGAAACTACCATCTATCTGGTCACCAAACTAGGTTAGTGGCTCTTGGTGGAATAACTAAGAGAAAGGGGGTCTCATCACAAGCCAACCTTATCATTTATGTGAAATGCTTGTGGGTAATGTTGTCACCTCTGGTCACCAAACCAGGACAATGTCCCCCGACCTTTCCCTTGAAAAGAAAAAAAGACCAAAAAATAAATAAGACTAAGAATAAAAGGCATTGAATGGGATATGAAACAATCACATCCATGATAATGTGCATCTCACCCTCTACAGAGGCACCCATAGGAAAGACCTACATTTCCCTGTTATCATTGCACCCTCTGCCCAAACATTCCCCTACACCACTTCACACACACTTACATGACCTATATTGGTTCTCACCTGGGAAACACCCAAAACTTAAGGAGGATTAGCCTAATAGTACATCCTGAGACCCTCTCCAAACCTAACATGTTAAACTACATAATGTCTTTGATCATTTGTTTGGGTAAAGGGGTGTTTGATGAACATGTTTGGGTAATTTGATTATTAGATGTGATTGACATTGTTATGATACATGTGACTTATGAGCCCCTGGAGGGCGTACTTGATTGTTGTTGTGGGACTTTTCTTGGTGGATAGGTACATATGGGGGAATGATTAGGCCAGACCTCCATGGGGATGAAATCCCAACGGATGGATGTTGTGACCCCACCAAGGGGAAAGAGAAACCAAAGGCTTGCACCAAGAAGAATAATGTTGCACCATGGACACTTCAGTAGACCTAGAATGAGGGGTTTTTCCTTTCCATTTGGACGTTGACCCTTGAAGAGCACTTGACGTCGCCATATTGACGTTGGCGTCACCAAGATTTAGGGTTTGCAATTATGATGGGCAATTGTGTGCTAGTTGACATGTGTGGCAACATTTGGGGGCCTTTGGAGGCCAAATGTTTTTCATTTGAGGCCTAGTGTTCCACCCTATGGGTCAAACCTCACCCTATAAGGGCATGACGTCACCCTTGGATTTTATTTTAGGGTTTAATTACTGTTATTTATGTAAAAACTAAATTTTAATGTAATTTGGCCATGTCGTCCTTTGTATGACCTAAATTTAATTAAAGGTCATTGAAACTGTATAAATAGAGAGTGAAAACTATCATTTCTTTTACCATTCAATCATCACACAAGTGTGTGGTCTGAAATTCGGCCCTCTTTAAGGATTATTAGCTGAAACTAAGTGGTGCACAACTTCTTGGAGAGAAATATTTGGTGTATCTTGGCTATTTTCATGGTGGAAAATACGCAACTAAGGTTTAAGATTGATTATTCTTGGTGAAGTATAAAATCTTCATTTCTTTATTGTGAATGAATGGTTATGGTGAATTTTACTTTTTCATGTCAAAGATTATGAAATTGCGTGCTTGAAACCCTAGGAGAAAGGCATTAGTTATTATCCTTTTCTCTATAATTTTCTACTTGTTTAAATTTCTCAAGGAGCACCATATATAGAAGTAGATATAATATCCCTACCATTGTAGCACTCTAGTAGCCCTACTTATATTTCATATTTATTATTTTGTTTCAATTTATCTAAGGAAAGAGAAATTGCTAGGGCCTAAGTTTCCTTAATTTCTAGCAATTATCTCTAGGACTTGGATGTTTGAGGCCTTGGGTTACCAACACCTCTCTCATATTCTCCATCTCCTTTTGACTAAGTATTATCATTGATATTTCCCTCTAAGAATCGTTGTTGCTATTATTGACTCCATTACCCTAGAAGGCACTAGTCTACTCACTACCAGTGATTGATTGATAAAAAAAAATTCAAACTGTCTTCTTTGGAGCATCCACTAACTCCTACTAACCTTAGATTAGCCTATTTTACTAACTTTATGTTGTTGCAAAACATTTCTACAACCATATAACAACAGAAAACTAACTTCAAAAGTGACATGTTATGCAAGCTAGACATTGTTAAATCCTCTTGTGATTATCTAATATCAATTTTCCCTATTAAAGCTACTATTTCTAGTCTTTTCTCAAGCATTTTGAAGCATAATTATTGTGGTTGTTACAAATTTATCATTGTTGTTGTAAACTGTTATATTGCTGAAATTTTGTATCAACTACTCTATTTTCAATGAGTTCATTGTCTTACGAAGCATTAACATCATTTTGGTACTTGGAAAATGCCCTTTTTTCTATTTTGTTGTCTTGTTCTGGGAAGGTACACAATACTTATCTTTTGGTTCATCTCTATAAGACACAAAGGACCTTTGGAATTGAGTGACTTGTGAAAGGAGAGGAAATTTATTATACTTTGGCCTTAGCCTTCTCAAAACCTCAGGTCACTAGGGACATTTCCCCTAGGGTACATTGATATAATCCTAAAGAGAAAGGGGTTTCCTTTTAAGGTGACAGTGATAGGTCACCCCCTGTTATTCCAATATTTCATATACTTACTTTGGGCTTTAGGAAAGTAGAGATTGTGCGATAACATTTTGGTGTCGTTGACAGGGAACACTGAGTCAATATTCCTCAAATGACACTTTTTCGGTATTCATTTTCCTCAAAACCTTCGTTTTACAGAGCTTACCTAGCGAATCTACTGAGGGTGATCCCCTCATCATTTTAATAATATTAATAATATTATTTGGAGACTCCATCGACGATGACAACTCGTAGAAGATGTCAGTACACACCTTATCATCCTTTGACTCTCGTCGTCTCTATAGCCCCTCCTAAATGGTCCCCCGAAGAAATTTTTAGCTCTTTAGACTTGGCCAATATCCAATGAGGATTACACGACCTCCTAAAATATGTTGACTCTTGGATACTTGTCAAGATCTCAATAGATGAATCAATCCAAACCTAAGATTTAAATTATACCTCGATGATTTTATCAAATCCCCAAAAGGTTCTCTGGGTAATAACCTTTTCATTTTCGCTCATCCGACGAAATATGCTAACTAAGAGAAATCAGATACTATATCATTCTTTGGTCCTAATCAGCATAATTATGAGAGGGGATAGATCCTTCGATTTTTTATAGGAAATGCCTCTTTCAAATTATTTATTACAAGCCTGGTTATGGTGCTTTACTCCTTGGCATTGACTATTCTTAGGTTTCGTAGGTGCTTGAACCCTGCAGTGACTTTTGGTTTTTTTCTTGAAAACAAAAAATCGATCCAAACTTCACATCTCTCGGAGCAGTGGTTTGGTTGGTGCGTATTTGACATATAGGTAGACCCAGCCTTTTACATTAAACACTCCATTTTTGCTTGAGCCAAATTGCTTATTTCATGCATTTAAGTTGATTCCTTCCAATCAGGCAGGAGTAGCCACATAAGAGGCTTAGGCAGGGCAGAAAGCGTAGAGGGAGTTAGGCAGGGCAGAAATTTAGGTCCCAAATTCTCGGGAGAGGTAGGAGCCTATGGAGACACACATTGGACTAAGTTTTGTGAAGGATATGAGTTCCATCGATCTAGAAAAGAAGACCCTGACACATTTATGAGACTTTTCTTAGACTCACTCACGGGGAACGCCAGAGATTGGAGTAATACACTCCTAGATGGAATCCTCACAACCCCTGAGGATTTATAACAAATTTTCTAGAAAAGATGGGGTGTGGTGGAAAATATGTCTTCTCTCTATTCCCAATACCTCTAAATTTGCAAACAAAATAACAAAGATGTTAGGGAATTTAATGATAGGTTCAACACCCTAATTGGTCGACTTGAGCCCAAATTTCACCAAGAGAGTGTTGTTCTCCAACACTATTTAAACTCCCTTGAAGGAATATTACAATTTGTCATCAAGAACTGACTTCCTACAAGCCTCGGGGAAGCACAAGAAGTTTTTTGCTAGATTGAAGAAAATCTTAAATTCGACAATTCCATTTATTAGATCAATCTTTTCAACAAAGATGACATCCTAACGCTAAATGAGGAAAACATGAAAGAGAAAAAATTTGATTTCCTAGAGATTCTAGAGGTAAAAAATGACACTTTTCCTAGAAAATGGAGCACGGGTTTTTCAAACATGAAAGATGCTTCCTTATTTTCACAAAGACATGATCCCCCTGAGGACTTGAATCCCTCTCAACATTCCTTTGAATATCTTGAGGTGTAATACATTGAATATTTACCTTCACAAATCACTGAGGAAGACGACTGTTAAGTCTCCATTTTGAAATCCCTATTACCTTACATTATCTTCTATATTGGTCAATTTTACCTCTGACATATGCATATGTTGTCTATTTCTTCCACAAACCTACCTTGTGACCTTATTCATATGCATTAAGAGGTAACCCATGTTAAAAACATGATTTGTTTGATTTCTTGATTAATTGGGACTAAATGATTAAGGCTTATGCTTCTAATTACTTTGAATATTATTAAGCAACTCCATGAAAAGACATCACTTCATCCAGTCCTCACCTTTGAGATTCGTCCGGTACTTCCACTGGTCCGGTACTGCAACATTCCAACTCTGCATTGATCCGATACCAAATCTGTTCCTATTCTGGTACTACCTCTGCGTTAATCTAGTACCAACTCTGCACCTATTTCGGTACCACCGTTGCGCTGATCCAGTACCAAGATATGTTACTATGCTAGTTCGGTACTAAACCTGTGTCTAAAGGATTAACGTTTTGAACGATTAAATTGGTGATGGATCCAAGAAATTGGTTGGCTAGAAGCATCCTTGGTTCATTTGAAGACCACGATAGACTTCATCACTCATGCACTTCGTGTCATGAGGATGAAGTCCATTCCTTGAGATATGCTATGATCACCAATTGTAATATTTTGTAAACATTTGATAATTATCTTTAGGATTTGATTGAAACTGTTAACCTTGTTTAAAAGGGATGTTGTATAGATGATAGAGAGTAAGGAATGATATGCATTGTTATGCTGGGAAATGAAATGTTGAAGTACTGATTCACTTGATTAATTGAAGGAATACGAATGTTAGTTTGTGCAATTTATGGATGTGAGTAAAGTGTTTATTCTGTTATTTATTTAGAGCTACCTTGTTGGTTCGGCAAGGGCACACTGCCCCAACCAAGGTAAGCCTCCATGTATATGTATATGTGTGACATAAGTTAATTGTGTGAGTGTGCAAATATAATAGTTGTATGCTACAAATGATTTTGAGTGCATGAACTTTCCTAAGTACAATACAGATTTCCAAATAGATACCTTTTGATTTTGGATCGGTGTGAATGGATAGTTATACATTAAGCATATTGGATGATTATATTTATGTTTCTACATAGTGATATTTAGTCAACAAAAGTTGGATAGATGTTTGGGATTATTAAATAAGCAATTGTTATTTTTTGGAAATTTTTAATTGTGTTGTCCTCAATAGCTACAGGAACAAATAGACTTCATCTCTCACCCTTCACGCTTCAGTAATGAAGTCTTTCAATCATATTGAATGTCTCCTATATTGAGGAAGGTTTGATTGGAATTGATTAGGTCATGATTGGTTTCTTTTCAAGAGTGACTAGAGTGAATTGTTATGTGAATTCAATTGCTACAAGAAGCAAGGTCTCAATTCATCTCTTTATTTCATGAGCCTATAATGAACATACTTGCTATCTGAGAAAGAACCTTTTCAACTGAGTGTTTTCTTGAGAGTTTTACTATGAGCTTTATCTTCTAGTTTGAAGTTGTGTGAAGTGTTCATATATTCCAAAAACAAAGTGTTATGTTATTGATTGTTTCTTGATTGATCTAGATACAACAAACATAGATAGGTTACCTTTTTTTGACACATATAGTGTAACAACTCTTTTGATTACGAATCCTAGATTTATATTTAAATGAGTGCAATATACTAAACATATATTTACACCAACATTTTTGTGTCGTTGTCGGGGAGTTGTAAATGGTAATAGGTAGCATTTTGAGTTTGATTGGTTTGATGAGTTTGGATTAGATTTAAGGACAACCTAAGGATGGAGAGAATATGGTAAGATGAGAGGTAAGAACCTACACATCCACTTTGGTGGGGTTGCTCCAAAGTCAGGTTGTACTCTTACCTTTGGTAGTTAAAATTTTGTGTTTCATTAGTGTTAGAGTTTCTTATTTTTATGAGTAGACATAAGGATAGTAAAGGTAGATTTATTGCCTCCAAAATTTCAGAAAAAATATAAAAACAAACAACAAGAACCCCCCCCCCCTCGCCCACACTAATTCAACTAATTTTTGTGCAGGAACAATTCTCAAAGGAAACAATTGAAACAACAACCAAAGGCACCAAATATGAAGCTATTGTTCAGATTGAAAACATAGTACAAAAAGCAAGAAGGGAATCACTGGCAACCCAATCAGAAGGAAGAGCTGGAAAAGAGACAGAGGTAGTGGTAGAAGAGGTTGCATGTACCATTGGGGAAACACACAAGGTATTGGAACAGTTGGATATATCAAACATCCCAGTGGTTGAACCATCACTTAGTGGGGAGACATCACCAACACCCTACAACGTGTTATTTGGAGATATGGCAGATGAAGAGGGAAATGTAAACAATGAAACAGAGACATTTGGATTCCCATTATTAGAAATCACCAAAGATGTTTCTATGAAGAATATTCCACTGTCCTCACTACCTCACTTCCATGGTATGTCAACAGAAGATCCTGATTCATTTTTGTTTGAATTTGATATACTATGTAGGAGTTATAATTACATTGATAATGCACAAAAACTAAAACTCTTTCCGGCCACACTTAAAGACTCAGAATTAAGGTGGTTTATGAGCCTAGGAGAACACACTATCTTATCTTGGGATGGCATGAAGGATACTTTCCTCCAGAAATATCAATATTATTGTAGACCTAGGGATGCTAGGAATGAAATATTTTAAATGCAACAGTCCGAGGAGGAAAGTTTGGAAGACTACCTAGAAAGGTTCCTATATAACTATCAAAAGACAAAACAATTTTCCTTAGACACAACCACAGTTAGGACCATCTTCCTAAAATGTGTAAGGGATGATTTTATTGAGGTACTAAACCTCATGAGTTCTGGAGATGTGGATCAGAAGTCATTTGCATACATTGCAAAGTATTGTAAAAGGTACTCTCGCAGCCAAGCCAAAATAGGAAAAAGTGTAAGGGATCCTATAAACAAAATTACTAAATCCACACCAGGAGGTGTTACTAGGATAAAATTGGGGAATCTACTAGAAAAATTCAAAACAGACATCCTAAACACCATCAGATCCCAACTTGATACCATTAAAATCAAAAGAAAACAAGAAGAATCAAATGCTACTTTGGCAATTTTATGTCCTCAGTGTAGGAAAAGGAATCCTAAAAAGGAATGTCCTATTAATGTTATCGAAATATGTGGCCTTTGTACAAAATATCACCCTACCAATGAGTGCCCTTCTTTACATGGACTAAAATCCATTTTCAAGGGAGGGGGAGAACCTCGGGAAACATCATATCGCCCCAAGAGGGAATGGAGGCAACAAAATCCCAATATGTTTGTAGATCCTACCACACAATATTCACAACAACAATGGGTAACTCCATTGTCTTACCCTCAATGGTCACCTCAACAACCACAAATCTAGCCTTGGAAACAAGGATGGAGGGGCCCTTCATATGGGAATGTTACCTTTCAGCCAACAACCTTTCCCACCTACCCACAAAACCCTTCCAATATCTATCAGTTGCTACTGATATTTAATCCACCTTCTCTCCCTCCACCTCCACAGCAACAACAACAACTTACATTTCCTATGAACCCAAATTTGCAGCAAAAACAACTTACATTGCCTATGAACCCAAACCTGCAACAAAAAATGCAAGTTGCACCTATCCCAAACCCTCCTCGGCCTACCCTTATTCCTGCACAACCCATTCCTAATCCAAACAATACACCTACACAACCTGTAAAAAATCTTGAAGTACAAACCTTCCCCACTTATGTGATAACTCCTGCTTCATTTAATGGAATTGAATTAAGATCAGGGAGGGTTTTGAATAAACCAAATCCTACTGTGGTTATTCAAGAAGAAGAACAAGTAGATAACCAAGCAGTTGAGGAAGAAGAACAAATTTCTAACCAATCATATGAAGAAAGAGACACCCTTGTTCAACAGGAAATTCCTCCTCACACTCCTCACCCATCAGAAATACCTCAGAAAATTAATCCTCCCCCTTATCCAGAAAGGTTACTTGTGAAGAAATTTGAGGTACCTCTAGGTCATAATCTAGAGACTGAACTTAGAAACATATGTGTCAAGATTCCCCTACTTCAAGTCATCAAGGATATTGCTATTTATGATAATATTGTAAGGGATATTTACATTAAAAAGCTAGGGAGGAAGAGGAAGGAGCCTCCTTTTAAACAGGTTATTGGACAATTATCAAAATTTATATAAAAAATTCCATCTAAATATAATGATCCATGAAATCTAGTGGTGACCATAGATATTAATGGTGTTTATTTTCCAAACACACTTATTTATTTAGGAGCAACAATAAATGTTATGTCAGTTGACACCATGAAAACGTTGCAACTAAAGCACCTAAGACCAATGTAGACTTTGTTGGAATTAGCAGACAAATCAGTTATTAGGCCAATAGGAAGTCTAGATGATGTAACAATCACTTTGGCCTCTTGGGAGTACCCTATGGATTTCTTAGTGATTTATCCTAAATCCTCCAAACCGGGACACCCGGTGGTGCTTGGATGACCTTGGTTGGCCACTGCTGATGCGTTTATTAGTTGTCGATATGGAGAGATGACAATCTCCAATGGGAGCCAAAGTCAAAAACTTATTCTCTTTCCTCCTACCCAACCAACCACTAAAGTTCCCTTCTGGTTGGAGAATCCCTATGAGGAGGAGGACTGTACTCATCCCTTCTTAACACTCAAATAAGTAAAAGGATTTCAAGAGAAAATTGAAGAACATATTTTAAGC
The DNA here is from genome assembly GCA_009831015.1 of Picea engelmannii. Classification (NCBI taxonomy): domain Eukaryota; kingdom Viridiplantae; phylum Streptophyta; class Pinopsida; order Pinales; family Pinaceae; genus Picea; species Picea engelmannii. The sequence goes on along the minus strand of ML782497.1, from coordinate 242,992 downwards.
CTATTTTTCACTGATACCGAATGCATTGAATATCCTCAATCTTTTCAAGAATATACACATATCTTCAGCTATGAATTTCAGGAAATATGGAACCCCTCCACCTCTATAATGTCCACCATTTCAAAAATAGATGAATGGAAAGAATCAATTGTCCAGGTTGTTGAAATCAATCCTGGAAAATCTTTGTGTATCAATGCTAGCCTAGAAACAAATCAACAACAAAAATTGATTCAAATGATTCAAGGAAAATTTGGTGCTTTTACATTGGATTACTCTGACATGAAAGGGATTCACCCAGACACTTGTATGCATCATATTTACACCAATGACCAAATCAGATTTGTTAGGCAACCCCAAAAAAGAATGAATCCAACCTTAAAAGACATAGTGAAAGAAGAACTCCAAAAACTCTTGCATGCCAATTTTATTTACCCTATTTCGGATTGCAAGTGGGTATCCCAATTAGTTATTGTCCCTAAGAAAAATGGTAAATGGAGGATTTGTATGGACTTTCAAGAATTGAACAAGGATACCTATAGGTATTACTTTCCTTTGCCTTTCATAGACCAGATCTTGAACACTTTGTCTGGGAAGAGGTATTTTTCTTTCTTGGATGGGTTTAGTGGTTACAATTAGATCCAAATTTCACTAGAAGATCAGGACAAAAACACATTTACTTGCACATGGGGTACCTATGCTTATAGGGTTCTTTCTTTTGGTTTGTGTAATGCCCCTACCACCTTTCAAAGGGTTGTCCTGGCCATTTTCTCTGATTTGACCCATGACTGTGTAGAAGTCTACATGGATGACTTCACAGTATATGGGGATGATTTCCAACAAGCATTGGACAATTTGGAGAAATTATTGATCAGGTGTAAAGAGACCAACCTTTCCCTTAGTCATGAAAAATCTGGAATTATGCTCACAGTAGGAATTTTTTTAGGTCATCACATCTCTGGTACTGGAATAAGGGTAGACCCTGCCAAGATTGACATCATTTCTGAAATCAAAATCCCTAGCTCACAGAAAGAAGTTAAAATATTTTTAGGGCATGCTGGTTACTATAGGAGGTTCATTCAAAATTTTACAAACCTAGTTGCCCCACTGTTCAAATTGTTAGTGAAAGAGGCTGAATTTTGTTGGAATGAAAAATGTTAGATTTCTTTTGAAATTTTAAAAACAAAGTTTTCAAGTGCCCTTGTATTAAGAGGACCAAACTAGTCCCTTCCTTTTCATATCTGCACAGATTCCTCAGATACAACTTTGGGGGCTGTTTTAGGAAAAAGGGAAGGCCAGATTCCATATGTTATATACTTCGTCAACAAAAATATTTCACCTACTGAAGTAAATTACACTGCCATTGAAAAAGAATTCTTGTTAGTAGTACATGCCATTAATAAGTTCAGACACTACATAACAGGGTATGAATTTTTTGTACATACAGACCACTCAGCCATCATATTTTTTATGAACAAACCTGTTACAAATGCTAGAGTGACTAGATGGATGTTATTACTACAAGAATTAAATATCACCATCATTGATAGACTAGGAAGATATAATTTAGTTGTTGATTTCTTGTCTAAACTCATTCATACATGTGATAATGCACCAGTAGATGAAAATTTTCCAAATGAGAATCTATTTGTTATTTCTACTTACATTCCTTGGTATATAGATGTAGCCAACTATCTTGTAACAGGAAATCTACCTCAGAATCTGTCCTCCCGATAAAAACAGAGAATTATCCAGTTGAGTGCCAATTACATGTGGCCTGATGATTGTTTATAGCGAATTGGGCCTGATTTGGTTATCAGAAGGTGTGTCTGGGAGGATGAGATGCATGAAATTTTCAAAGCTTGTCATGATGGTCCATGTGGAGGCCATTTTGTTGATAAAAGAAAAACATACAAGATATTATAGTCTGGCTACTATTGGACAACTATTTTCAAGGATGCAAAGAAGTATGTGGCCAGCTGTGATGATTGTTAGAGGATGGGAAAACCTACTGCAGCCGATGAGATTCATCTCCAAGATCAGGTAGCAACTAAACCTTTTGAGAAATGGGATTTGGATTTTCTAGGACACATTAATCCTATGTCTCGAAGGAAGAAGTATATCCTAGTCTGCATAGATTATGTGACCAAATGGGTGGAAGATAAAGATTTATATTATGCTAATGAACAATATGTTGTAGATTTTTTATTTTGAAGAAATATGTACTCGCTTTGGTGTGCCTAGAGAAATAGTAACTGACCAAGGAACCCAATTCACCTCCAATTTGGTCAAATCTATTACTGAAGAATATAAAATTAAACATAGAAAATCTTCACCTTATCACCCTCAAGCAAATGGGTAGGTGGAATCAACTAACAAGGTGATATAAGTTATTCTTACCAATATTGTTCAGCTACATCATAAAGACTGGGTTGATAGGTTGCTTGAGGCCATATGGGACTATATAATATCTTGGAGAAACACAACGGGCCATACACCTTATGAGTTGGTATATGGGAAGCAGGTGTTTCTTCCCATAGAATTTCAAGTGAAAACCTTGAGGACTGCCATGCAATTAGGGATGTACTTGGATGAAGCTAAAAAATAGAGTCTATTGCAATTGAATGAGCTTGATGAGATCAAACAAGATGCTCTTCAAAGGACTACCCTTATACAAGAACAAAGGACTAAATGGCATGATAAGTACATCAAGAAAAATTATTTTCAGTCAGGTGATTGGGCCCTACTGTATGATAGTAGGTTCAAGAATTTTAAAGGTAAATTATATACTAGATGCTTGGGACCCTATGAAGTTGATACAATTTACAACAATGGTTTAGTTAAGATAAATATTATTGATGAGAATCAAACCTCCTTTGTCATGAATGGAAATCGATTGAAGGTTTATAATAAGCCTCTATCCAAAGAGGATTTTATCAGACATGTTATTCAAAATTCTGAAATGCAATTGGTAAGAAAGGGGACTTCTCCTCCTGCTGATCCACCACAATAAGTTTGTTGTGTGAATTAATTTGGATATGTACATATCTATAAATAGGTGTGTCATTAGACATAAATTTTGGTGTTACCAACAAAAAAAAAAGTTGATTGTGTTCTCATGTAGATAAATAAGGAGGACATCTTCCAGATGTAGGTTTATCCCTTTATCCAGCCCCAGTAGATCATTTATGGAAAAGGAGATAAATGGAGTTTTCTTTAATTTTTTCAGACTCCTAAAAATTGAAAACACCAATAGATAGGAACTGGCCCGAGCTCGAGAAAAATCCATGGGACAATAGATGGATTTTTCTTTAAGTTTTTTTAGACTCCTGAAAATTGAAAACACCGACGAGCAAGAATTGGCCCGGGCTTGAGAAAAATCCATAGGACAATAGATGGAGTTTTATTTAAGTTCTTAGACTCCTTAAAACCAAAAACACCGGCAAGAATTAACTAATCTAGGCTCGAGAAAAATCCACAGAATAGTAGTAGTTAGGGTTATTTTTATAATAAAATGGAAGTGGCAATAGGAGCAGTGATCATCTTGGTTCCAAAAAGAGGAGGATTCTGAATCTCAACATGAGGTTGTCCAAATACAAAGTACCTTATTGTTAGAGATCTTAGAGCCAAGTCATTGAATTCTTTTTCCTCATTCTCTGACACTTCCGCTACAATTTCAGAGTTTCTGTACCAGGTGTTGTTTGTTGTTTTACCTACATGGTCCTCTAGTTGAATAAAATCACATGTTCTCTTCCATAGAAGTAGAAAATTCCAACAATTTCCACAAAATGAAGCCTACAAAGTTCTAGTCTATAGGGTATTCCACCAGGTACCTTATCCAATTCTCATTGAGTACCAGAATAAAAAAATTTGGTGATCCGATACTGGGAAAATCTCTATGTTGTTCTGGTACTGCAACAACATTCACGTTTGTGCTCATCTGGTACTAAGGGAGAAGTCTTGTGTTGTTCTGGTACTGCAACAATGTTCACCTCTGTGCTCATCCAATACTGAGGGAGAAGGTCTATGTTGGTCCGGTAATACAACAATTTTTGTAGTGGTCTGGTACTAAGCTGTGATCTGGTACTGGTGATGAAGTTTTGGTAATTCTTATCCTATACTCAAAGGTTTTTTTTTCCTACTCGATACAAATGATTCAGGTAATAAGAGGTATACGCTCACTATTTTATCTCATTTTATTAAAGAATTAGACTAATTATGTATTAAATGTGTGGTTACTCGCATGCATCCTCCTTTCCTCAATTATTGCGGGTTCCCTAACATGAAAGTCTGCAAGTCCTTCTATACATTTCCTCGTATAGAAATCATTCATATGCACTCGAATTTTTTGATGGGTTGGTCATAATATGTTGAGAGTACGAGGTAATTATACCTCTAACAGGACCAATTTCATTCTCAAACATTCTACTCAAAACTTCTGTTCATATGGTGAGTAAACATCATAGTGCCATGATCCAACATCGCACCGTGTGAATGATTTATTTAAACCACATCTTAATGCATGTCAAACCATGATTCCTTTACGGTCATGATGACGTCAGACGCTTGCATACTTGTAAATTTTGGTCACACCGACCACATCTCCTGTAATAATTAACAAACATTCTCGTGAACACAATCTAACGCAAACCTCCATACGATCCTTTAAGTTATTCATGGCTACAACTTATCTTACCTTGCCATCATTACCATGGATGTGACCGTTGTAATCCAAATTTTAACTTATAAACTCTTCTTTGGATGGCTTCACCATCTAGATGTGCATTATTTACCTATTTTTTGTCATATCATCTCTATTCACGCTGTGCTTTGTCCCCTCATACCGTTTTCATACTCTATTGCCTTCTGGTACTCTATCGTGGGTTGCTTTGTTCCAGTACTAAACCCTCGTTCTTTGTTATGTTGCCTCATATGTTGTGAGAATTTCTTGTAAGTCAGCATGGGGGTTGATAGACACGAACCATTGTTCCAATTATATAGGGAGACGCAAGAATACCAAGCTTGCAAGGAGAAATTTGAACAAGTCGGCTGGGTTTTGTTTTTGGAAAAATTCGAAGGCTATCATGAGGGGGTATCTCTTTCTTTTGCTCAGACCTATGAGGAAGAGAGTTTCCAGTTTGGGGAGATTAAATTAACAATTACAGAGGCCACCATAGCGGAAGCTACATGCTTGTCTTCCTCTGGAGAGAAATATTTTAAGGGGGTGATCGTCGACAAAAAGATTTGTCAGAAGTTTCTAAGGCCGAAGCATCAGGATCTCGACTGGACCAAAGGTATTCCCCAGAGTTGTATTAAGGAAGAGTACTAGACAATGCTCATCATCTTGTAGAGGTTTCTCACTTGTGAAGGGAGGTATGTCGTGACCTTCTTATACCATTTAAAAAGTTTGTCACATTTTGAAGGAGGGCCACAAATTGACTTTCCCCATTTCCTATGGACGAGTCTAAAAAAAATGGCGAGAGGAGTTAAATAAGCATCTAAGAAACTTGAAACTAGTATCCATCACCATGGCTTAATGAAACTATTGGTTGTCCATTCATTGAGAAAACAAGGCAGTAGTTGGAAACAACTCCTTCAACAAAAGTTTCCTCAAGAAGGAGTTTCTAAATCTATAGAAGAACATGAAACAAAGGCATGTAGTGAGGGGTCCAGTAGAACGACAAAGGAAAGGAAAAGAAAAGGGAAGAAGTTAGGGGGTAAATAAGCTCCTATTACACCTATTTCATCCTAACCTATTGATAGATTAGACAAGGATAAGTCTGTTATGATAGAGGATCCTACTGCATCCATGAAAAAGAGGACCTCCCAATTTTAGAAACCAAGTCCAACCCTGATCCCTAAAACTAAAAGGAAGCAAAGAAAGAACTCAGGGCAAGGTGAACACTTAGATAGTGCTCCTGAGGCAACCATTGAATTGTCACCAGAGCTAGTTAGCAAGTTAGAGAGGGCCCATGAACTAAATATTCAGAGTAGGAAAAAGTTTCAAAGAAGGATGTGCCAGAAGAAGAAATCCCAGAGGAGCCTACTACATCCAGGAAGGAGAGGTCCTCCCAATCTAAGGAACCAAGTCCAGCCTCGATCCCTAAAATGCAATTGCCACGAAGTGAGAGGAAAAAAAGGAAGAAATTTGGTCAAGATGAAGTTTCATATGAGATCCCTAAGGCAACTATTGAGTTTCCTCAAGAGCCAGTTAGAAAGTTCGAAAAGACACCTGAGGAAACTATTGAGTTTCCTCAAGAGCCGGTTATTAAGTTGGAGAAGACTCTTGAAGTGAAAAGTGGAAGTAGGGGAAAGGTTAAAACAAGGAAGGTAAAAAATAAGCAAATCCCAGAGCCTACACCTCAGTACTCTAGAGTGAAAATGAGGAGTGTTTAGCAAGAACAAACTATTGAACCTACACCTTAGTCCTATAAGGTGAAAACAAAATATGTAAAGAAGAAATAGGTCCCAAAACCTATATCTGCTACTAAAAGAAAGAAGAGAAAGTTTTTTGAAGAAACTTCCACTCCTGTCAATAAACCTAAGGAAGCCTCACATCCTATATGAAGAACTATAAGAAGCATGGTTAAACAGATCATAGTTCCACATGTGCCTTCTTTTCCAGAGGATCCTATTGACATTATGACTTCTCCAGAGAAGGAAAGTGTCTATGGAGCAACAATTAGTGAGACCAAGGGGTTAGTAACAGAGACCTTAATAGGTTTAAGAAAGGAAAAGGAAGCCCGAGGGGAGGTAACTGAGAAAGAAACCATATATGATCCTTGTTGTAGGAAAATCTCCCTGCGGACAGGTAGATCACCTCTAGAGCTTGACCTTAACCCTAGATAGAAAAGTGCTTATCATGGACACTGACTTCCTTTCAAATCTATCTAAACTAACACATGAGAAGGAAGGATGACATAAGTACCTTTTTATCGACGTTCGTCCCTGCACGCTCCAAGTTGCGCTCCTATCCTTTGCTCCTCGCTGGATTCTGTGGACAAAGCAAGATACAACCGCTTCCTACTCTATTGATATTAGCTTGAAAATAGATCTATCAACTAGTGATAAGTTCATGTGGCATTAGACACAAACTAGAAAGAAACAGGCTAAGAGTGTCATATTGATGAGAAAACGACAGCAGTACTTACAATCGTAGATGCGAATGCGACAGCTTCGTCAAGTCCCCTTCATCTAACCCTTGCTCGAAAGATCCACTACCTGGTTGACAACAGCTTCACTGATCACTTCTCCTTTGGCTGACTGTGTGTTTCCTATGAGATCATAGGTTTCATGCTAGCAATTCTTCCTCCTTTCCACCATCATAGAGCTTGTTTATATAGGTTGGGAGGAGCTTAACCTCT
>ML782497.1:190406-235346 GCA_009831015.1 Picea engelmannii | reverse complement strand
AATGCCCCCCAAAGTATGAAGTTAGAAGATGCAAACTGATGACTGAAATACTTTGTAGACGTTCAAGCAAGGGTATAGACTCGGAGAACCTGACGGAAGCTGCACACAAACATCCAACAAATATCATGACATATTTCAAAACCCAAGGCAGACATACCTATGCTTGGGTGATCGAGACTTGTAAGGTATGGCCACCATAATATACACTGCGGATCCATAATTGTATTGATAAAAAGGGTATATCCACCGAAGATACAATGTGGATCTATACTTTGATGACTCAGACTGATCGTAGCCACGAAAGATACCGAGTGGATCTACGAGATGACAAGACATAGCCACGACCAATACAAAGTGGATCTATGTAACAATGCATGTGTTCTTTGTCCAATAAAAACTCCTTCGCAACCTGGGAAAAGCATACATCAAAGTGATTACTCAACCCAGGGTCTTCTTACCAATCCCAACATGGTACGATCCTAACCATGTGAATAGATGTTTTGATGTCGAACATGGCAGAAACCACTTGACTACCGGTCAATGAGGTAAACCGTTAACAAGTGCGAGGGAGATCACCATTAATGTCAATGATTCCCAAGGTACCTTAGTACATCCCATCGAATGTGAATAGATGAGCTGAGGTCGAACATTCGTGGAATCATTCGATCAGAGATCAATGATGTAAACCCACTGTCGAATGTGAGGAGGCCTGCCATTGAGGCATGCAGGTCCCAAAGTACTAACTAGTTTCTAAGCCTAATTCCCGGATAATGTGTTGGAGTCGATAGGAATAGACTCGTCGAGGGAGGGCCTTGATGTATCCCACATCAACGACACAAAACAAACATAGAGATGTAATTGGCAGATCAAATGGACATGGACTGACACAGGTTTTGAGGCAAGATATTTGGGATGGTTGAATCTCGAGGCAGATACTTCCCTTGAACACTGAGGCACAACAACGAAACATGACATGGACCAAAACTATGCAATGGGTACTATGAATTGCGTCGGGTGACCCAAAGGAGTGAAAGGAAACTCAAAGATTGACTCAGTGCCGAGGTTCAGCGGATTATGAAATATGCAGATGACAAAGTGCCGTGTTCAAGGGTGACTCTAAGACGTGCTGGATGATGTTCTCAAGAGACTGCTTGGCTTGCTCCTTTCATTTTTTCCCCCATCCAGATAGATGAGTACCTCTTTTTGATTTAATGAGCTCGAGGAGGATAACACATGCTCGATATAACTCACCTTCGGTAAGTTCCTCTTCCTTTGTTTAACGAACCAGAAGAAGTAAGGGATCGGTCCCGTATGGGCCTGTCGATGTGTGATTTAATGAGTCCAAAGACAGAAAACTCGAAGGTTTTTCGGGATTATAGAGTTTGGAAAAATGCTTAAAAGAGAACTCTCTTAGTTCCTTTTTCGTACAATAGTCCAACGAGACCAAAAAAAGGGTTAAACTATCGCTCGCAAGACGCCCTTTCTGACCTTTTAACGAGTGTGAAAGGAAGCAAGATCACTCGACAATCTTTTCATATTTAGAGAGTCTGAAAAGGGTTTAAAGAAGACTCCAGGGGGGTTCCTTTTTAGTGTGTTCGTATCCAGACAGGTCCGAAAAAGAGATGAAAGTTTACCCGGTTACGTTCTCATATTGTCAAGCTCGAGAACGAACTAAGACTATGCTCATCAGTATGACAAGGTGAATAACCGATTAGGACTACCAGGAAACCTGCGATACCAAAGCTACAAACCAGAGTTTAGTGAAGCCATTTACAACATTAGAGAAACCCAAAATGACCATACCTTATAAAAATGAAATTTTATAAATAACAATTGATTTAAAAAACTCATTTACCATTTCATTTGCAAGGATTTTTGGAGTGTTGGAGAATCTCAATTTGAAGCAAATCTTGTTTTTCTTGTTGTCGGAGCTATGATCGATCATTTCGCTCGCCGTTCGAATCAGGTAGGTGCCCATCCCTTTCTCTTTCAATTGCATGGTTTCAAATTGATTTTCATGGCATTATTTATTTCAAAACACAAAGCCCTAGGTCGCCCCTCTTTGACCAAATCGGCCTCCTTTTAACATTAATAAAAAAGGGGGATTCTTTTGCAAAAATGTGTTAGAGAAGGGTTGTTAGGATGTCTAGACCCTTGCAATCAATTAGGCAGGTCATTCTTGGCAAAATAACTTCACAAAAGTTCTCCCCAAATGCCCACGCCCCCCCAAAATTGTTTTACATTTCTATAACATTTTTATCATTATTTAACAAATGTTAAAGGGTGTGGTGGTTAAAAAGAGTGAGAGGTAGCTTTTAGATGACATGGGTACTTTGTTTTATGTTTTAAAATGTTTTTTGAAAATCGCCGAAATTATCAAAACGTGAGGAATAATGAAATTCTTGTTTTTTCTGTTTTGTAGGTGTCTTCGGCAATCATGATTGAATGGAAAGAGAGGGAACACGAGATGGATGATTTAGCCACTCTACGGAGTCCTCGTACGTGGGCCTCTTTGAGAGCCTATGGCTTTATCAAGTTTTTCAAATTGCAAAAAATGAAGAGAGAGATTCTACTGCTTGAGCACATGATCAGCCTTTGGGATGTTGCGGAACAGGGATTCCGTATTGGTACACAAGTCCTAACCATTGAGTTGGAAGATGTGTACTTTTTGACTGGCCTCTCGAAAAGAGGGGTCCCTATATCTTTCACTGGACAGAGGGAATTACCTGAGCAAGTGGACGTGTATCTGGCACGTCACTGTATTCTGGGAGCAAGGTTGGTAGGTGGAAGGATCCCTATCAAGGATATACGAGATCTGCCTCTCCGATCTATATTATTCGCTATCACAAGCGTGACCAGAAGTACTAGTGCTCATTTGGCATCGAGATCATAGGTGGCCTATGGTGTTCAGTGTTTAGAGCCACCACTGTTCAACTGGAGTGCAGCGTTCCTTCAGAATGTGAAGGAACAGATCTCACGGTGCAGGACTGGTCAGAAGCAGTTCGGCTATGGCTCATTTTTGGTCTCATTCTTTCTAGAGCACATCCCTCAGATGCATCCTCAGATAGCATTGGCAGTACGCCCAGTGGACGAACCTCGGATGGAGAGGTGGACTAGTCTATCTCCAAGACTAGTTTCAGAGTCAGAGTTCCACTTCACTAGTGATTTCTTTGCCTGGCTGAGACAGCAGTTCCTCTGGATAGAGGACTTCCCTTATGCCGATGTAGACTTCTGTGGGAGTATGGACTTGATTTTGTCCACAGGGGAAGACAGGGATGATTCAGGTAAGAGATTAAGCCATATCTTGTCTAGTTTTTTTTTTTTTTTTTAAGTTTTTGATGTATATGTATTTTTTTGGGTATGTAAAAGAGTTTTAACAAATGTTTTGTTTCCAACATGCAAACAAGGGAGTAGTGCACCCAATTGATATACCAGTACTAGGGCATTGTGGAGGCACCCCAGTTGCAGCAAATCCAGTGGTACCAGTTATGGGTCTTCGGGAGGTCGAAAGAAACCTCCAAGGCCTTACGATGGGCATCCCTCCTCTGCGGAGGGGGGAAGTGCCTTTACATCTGTAGCGGCACACTGTAGGGGTACCAAAGAACATCAATTCTCTGTTGAGACACGTAGTGCGTGCAATAGTATGTTACTCACAACACAACGCAGTGCAGGGAGATTAGAGTCTCCCTGTGATCATGTTTTTTGTATGCCTTGTCAGGCGATGTTGTATGGGTGAACAAACCCAATATTTTGCTCTTTTACACACTTTTTGATGTAATGCAAACATTTCAGTCAGGCCATATATATATATATATATACAGTTTCGAGTTTTTATGATGCCAATGATTTGTACATGATGATGTCTGTGATGTGTTTTAATTTACATGTAATGTACAGTTTTTGCTTTCCTTGAATCTTATCTGTGGGCTAGATACCGATCCATGATATAATTAGCTAATGAATCTGAAACATTATTAAGTTCTCTCGGAATGTGTCTATATTCAATGTAATCGAACATTCGTTCAAGACGACGAACTTGCAAGTGTAGACGTAGCAGGATAGGACTACGGATAGCGTAGATGCGGTTGAGTTGATAAACCACGAGTTGGGAGTCTAAGTAAATGATGATATGAGAGATACCTAGGGAGGAGGCTTGGGTCAACAGTCCAATGAAAGCGTGATATTCTTCCATATTGTTGGTTGCTGGTCCTAAACAGATGCCTCCTGAACTCACCACCTCGTCAAACTAATAAATAACCCATGTCCCTAAAGCAATGTTCCGGGTATGTCGGCTGGCGCCATCCGCGAACCCAAAAAATATAGGAAAGACAGATGTCTTCTGCGCATGAAAACACAGGCACAGTCATGAGTGGCAACGGTAAAGACTCGAGCACGCGAGAGAAAAAAGACACACCAAAATAAAATACAATAATGTACAAAGTACAAATGCTAGGTGGTCTAGGCATAGTAATTTTTAAGGTAAATCCCATTTCGGGGATCTCCCAGGGAAATTCCATCATGATCTACTAGTTCATAAGCACCTCTGTGTAAAACACGCTTCACGATGTAAGGACCGTGCCACATAGGTTCTAAATTTCCTGTTCCCAATTTATCATGCGCTTGGTCGTAAACGAGGACTAAGTCTCCTTCTGCAAAGGCTCGAGGTTGGATGGATTTGTCATATTGACTCTTAATTCGTTTCTGATGTGCCTCATTAATGAGAGAAGCATCGCGGTGTGTTTCATCCAGCTTGGATAGATACAATATCGTTCTTCTTCCGCAGAAGTATGGGGTAGGAGTTCCACTTTCAATTTGAGTGATGGAATTTCACACTCGATTGGTAGGATGACTTCAATGCCATAGACCAATTGGAAAGGAGTGAATCCAGTTGAGGTTTTCACCGAAGTGCGATAGGCCCAGAGAGCGGAAAACAATTGTAAATGCCATGTTGTTTTGTTTTCCCCTACCATGTGTTGGATCATGGTTTTTAGGACTTTGTTGATAGCTTCAACTTGCCCATTTGCTTGAGGGTAGTAGGGGGATGAGTTTTCATGGAAAAAACCCAATTTGACATGTAACTCGCTCATCATCTGGTTTTTGAAGTGTGCACCATGGTCGGTGACGATGGCACGTGGTATACCAAAACGAGTAATGATATGGTTGAAGAGGAATAGAGCTGCAGTACGACCATCATTCAGGAAGGTAGGCATAGCCTCATCCCATTTGGTGAAGTAGTCGACGGCAATGATGATGTAACCATGCCCCCCGACTGAGGTATGCTTACACTGCATGAAATCGATACCCCATTTGGAAAAGGGGCTGATGGCAATAATGGGGTGCAGCGTAGTAGGGTGGGTGCGTGCCTTCTTGTTGAAAATTTGGCAGGATGGGAATTTTTTGACGACCTCGATGCAATCTTTGAAAATCGAGGGCCAAAAGTAGCCGGCATGTAAGATTTTTTGGGCTGTGGCCATCTCGGAAAGGTGACTGCCACAGGCGCCAAGGTGAAAATCATTCAAAACGCGTTGAGCCTCTTCGTGAATCAGACATCGCCGAAGGATGGTGTCAATACCACGGCGATACAAAGTGTCACCGAGGATGAGATAAAGGTGAGAGTGGTGACAAATGCGTCGACACTCTTCGTGAGAAATGTTGGGCTGAAAACGTTGAGTTTGAAGGTAGAGGAGAATGTCTCCGTACCAAGGGTCAGAGGTGCTGATGAGGAAGAGAGATTCATCGGGGAGAGAATCTCTAGGTTTAATGTTTTCATCAGCACAAGGGAGAGCACAGATGAGCTCGACAAACACCAGGGATTTTTTGGCTTTAGCCTTCGTAAACTCGAGATCGAATTCTTGGAGAATAACGATCCATTTCGAATATTTTCCCCCAAGTACTTGAGGTGTCAAGACGTGGTACATGGGGTTGGAGTGTGAGATTACCGTGGTGGTGCGTAATAAGATGTAGTGGCGGAATATTTGGACAACAATGACGACTGCCATAGCTAGTTTCTCAACATGTGAATATCTGAGTTCGGGTCCAGATAAACTCTTGCTCAGATAATAAATCATGTGTTCTTCGCCGTTAGGGTCCTCTTGAACTAACACCATCGTAATGGTAGAAGTAGAAGCGGCCAAGTAAAGGATGTAATCCTTTGTATACTCGAGAGGATGTAACAAAGGAGCATGGGTCAAAGCATGCTTGAGAGCATCGAATGACCATTGGGCAGTGTCATCCCAGATGAAAGGGACATTCTTTTGTAGTAGCCGCATAAATCCTTTAGTGATTTCGGCATAATTGCAGATGAAATGGCGAAGAAAGTTTGCTTTGCCTTGCAAACTTTGGCGTTGGGTTAAGTTGGTGGGTGGGGGTAAGGCTAGGATGGCCTTGATCTTTAAGGGATCCACCCTGATCCCATCTTTGGAGACGATGAAACCGAGGAGTCGGCCAGATTCAACAGCGAAGATGCATTTATGTGGGTTCAGACGAATACGATAGAAACGACATCAAAGAAAAATTTCCCGCAAGTGGCCAATGTGGTCAGGTCGGTTGGATGAATGGGCGGGCAAATCATTGAGGTAAGGTTTCGCGATATGCTTGATGTCATGGAAAGCATATGACATGGCTCGCTGGAAAGTAGCGCCAGCATTTTTAAGGCCAAATGGTAGCTTTCGGTAGGCGAAAGTTTCCCAAGGGCAGATGAAGGCTGTCTTATGTTGATCAACAGGTGGGATTTCAATCTGGTTATATCCAGAAAAGTCATCCATGAAAGAGAAGATTACGCTTCTCGCGCAATTATCGATGATTTGATCGTTGAAAGGCGTAGGGTAGTTGTCCTTGGGACAAGCTTTGTTGAGATCTCGGTAATCTATGCAAACACGGATGGTCCCTTGTTTCTTGGCAACCAGAAAGAGGTTGGAGACCCATTCTGTCAAAGGGACAGGATAGATGAAGCCAGATTTTAGAAGTTTTTCAACTTCTTCCTTTATAGCTGCCATTTTCTTGGGGTGAATCGGGCGGAGTTTCTGTCGAACTGGTTTTGCGTCAGGGTAAGTCTTGATTTCGTGTATGACTATTGAAGGGTCAATCCCTGACATTTCCTCATAGCTCCATGTGAAGACATCGCGGAATTCCTTGAACAAAGCGGTGTAAGAAACCACTTCGTCGGGCGTGCAATTAGCACCAAGATTAATGTTTTCCACGACACCTTCTTTGACTGAAATGTCGATTGTGATTGTAGTAGAGATATTACCCATGTTCCCCTCAGAGAAAGTATCTTGTGTGAGGATAGGGGCTTGTGGAGCATCGGTAACATCGGGGGGGGAAGACAGATCGTATGTCTTTCACTTCTTCCAAAGGCAGAAGAAAAGAGGATCGATGGTGGTTATCATCCCGGGGTAAATCGTCAATGTTGAGCATTTCCATAATAGATTCATCCGAAGGAAAAATGTGGGAAATGTAATCAACGACGGATGATAGGGAATCCAACCACGAGGGCACCGAGTAAGCATCGGGTGCCAATGAATGTGAATTGTTGGGAGAGGGAGAGGTAGATTGGATAGCTATGTATGCGGCCTCGGCTGGGCTGAGTGGCATGGTGTCACTGAGCACATCGAATTCCAAAGGACTAGGTACAATCCAAGGATAAGATGATTCCAAGGATTGATAAGGCATAGTCGAGATCATGTTGATGGCAACAATGTGGTGTGCAGTAAGTGGAAGTGGTGTAGGGAAAGTACCCATAAGGCTAGAATCTTTCAATAAGCCAACACCAATGCTTTCATACATAACTGGGTGGTCTCCCAAAAAAGGGATGTTGTTGGTGGCAGGGATGCGAGCGTCGGGTGTACAGAAGTCAAGTTGATTGACGGTGAAAATTTTTCCTTGATGGGGGAATTGTACACATTGAAACACCGACGAGGCGATGACAGTCATAGCGTAGAACCAACTTCTTTCGAGTAAGAGGTTGTAATCGAGGGGAGCATCGACCACCTCGACATCAACGGTAACAGTTTTATTGCCCAATTGAACAGCGAGGGATTGCAGTAATCCGTGAGGATGGAAACCTCGTCCATCGAAAGCACGTAACATCGTAGGGGATTTGTTAAGGGATGGTGATTTTAGGCCTTTCCAATAGGCTAGAGACATGACACAGGTAGAGGCTCCCTCATCTAGGATAGTTTGGTGGATTTGTTGATTGTGAACAACAACATCGATTTGGAAAGCTAGCTGGTGGGAGAGTCACAGTTGATGATCATCCAGATTAAACGTGATGTAGTTTGATGACTCGGGATCGAAAGCGCCAATAGCAGCTAAGAGCATCCTACATTGGTTAGGACAGTGTTGTATAACTTCCAATGCAGACATGGCACACGAAGCTTGGGCCAAATCTTCTACAATATTGTAATTTTGGGCAGCCCGTGAATTAGGATTGAAAGTGGATTTCCGGATGGTACTCTTAGGAGGGCGTAAGATGGAGTCAAAAGAAGGTTTCTCAATCTGAAGTGGCCCGGATGGAGGGCTAACAGATGGAGGATTAACAGCATATGGTAAAGGATTTGGCGAAGAACCATTAGTAGTCTTTGACTTGTCGGGTTTAACTGGCGTGTCGTATGTCACAGAACAAGTGGTTATATTAACCCCGTTAAACATGTAAATGTGGGCGCTTGTCGAGGCGTCATCAGGGGGTTGGTTGGAACTGCCCCTCGGCGTGGGGGTTTGTGCAACCAAAGATTGTTGTTGCGGAAAAAGCTGAGTAAGCACGGCGGGTTACGAAGTTCCCTTGAAAAGTTTATCCACTTCATCGCGGTGTGGGAAATCTCGAGTGTAGTGATTGTCACTGCAAATGAGACATGGGAATTTCGGTTTATGCTGTGGTTGTTTTCTGGCAGCAGGGGTTTGCGGTTGGGTTTTGGGTTGTTCGTTGTTATTGTTCTTCTTTGTTTTGTTTCTCACTTTCTTCTTGCCCCCCAGTTGTTGTGAAGGGGTTGATTGGACCGCATTCACATCAGAGACCTGAGTTTGGGTGGGGGTAGAAGAGGGTGTAGTCGAACTGGGAGCAGCCGTGGAAGCAGGCCGCTGGATTGTTCCAGTAGAATGAGTAGTAGATTGAGTTTTGACGGAGCCAATAACTCCATCCACATGCGAAACAGTCGATGGTTTGGATGGATCGTTAGTAGCACGGGTAGCATTCGGTATCAACTCATACAGAGTACCGGATTATGAATAGACTAGGTCTAAGTACTGAGCTCGGGCGATGGATTCTTCCTCAGTGACCACACCACCCATGGAAACATCACGAGCGATCTGGGGTAATAATTATTTTGTGAACCATTCCGCTAATTGGTCAGGGATGACCACTTTGATTAGCCTTCGTCATCGTCTCCATTCATGGATATGATCGGAGATGTGTATGGAAGTTGTCTGATGAAGAGAGGTTAATAGTTCAGTACCCGTCTCGTATCGAATGGGCAGTTGGAAGTGTGTGAGGAAGGACATGGCGAGGGAGTTGAAATCGTGAAAAGATGCACGTGGTAATTCAATATACCATTTTGCTGCGAAACCCGTAAGTGTTTGTTGGAAAAGACGCAAACGAATAGAGTCGTCCATGAGGGAGTTGGATGAACACCACAAATGGAAAGTCATCACGTGGTTGTTAGGGTATTCTCCAGATTTTCCGTTGAATTTTGGGATATCAGAAGGAATTTTTGCTGGAATAGCTGGCCAAACCGGAGAATGATAAATGGGATCATTCGTTAACCGAGATAAGTCTGGAAGACCCAGGGTAGCCAGAAAAGGTAGTTGTCTATTAACCTATGGGTAATGTTGGTGTGGCAAGCGTACACCAGTGGGGCCCATTACCGGGTTATGTGGATAATTATAACTAGTGGTCCCTCTCATATGAGGTTGGTTTTGACCAAGGTACGCAGGATTTGAAGTGTTTTGAGAAGCATGTGTGAGCAGAGGATAACCAGATGGGTTTTGAGGGTTATGGGTTGGGTTCGGCATTTGTCCATAAGGAGGTTGTTGCGGAGCCTGAGAATTTTGTCCTGCCGGGAATTGTGGGTTTCCTGAAAAAGGAGTGTTCCATGGATTAGGTACGACAGGCACATTTTTTCCCATGGAGGCATGCGGATTTCCTTGAAAAGGGACGCTCCATGGATTGGGTGCGAGAGACACATTTTGTCCTTGTGGTTGATGGTGGACTCTGACTTGAGGTTTCCCCCCAGCATGAGGGTGCCCCCCGAATGGAATTTGTCCTCTGGTGGGAGGATGCCCCCCAGCATTAGGGTTCCCTACAAATGGAATTTGTCCTCCGGAGGGAGGATGCCCCCCAGTTTGAGGTAGAGTTCTCGGGATCTGAAAGCTAGATGCCAATGACTGACCAATGTTGTCGATCGGGTTAGGACCACCAAGGCTAGTCCCTCCGGGTTATTGGATAGGTATGGAACTTCCCGGTACAATTTGAGTAGTGGTTTGGGCAGTGGTGGTAGCAGATGCGCTCAGTGCCCTAAATCCAAAAGGGAGATTAGGTATTGGTGTTACAGGTGTGCCAATCGGGGTTTGATTAACTACCGCATTATCGACAGGGATAGTCAGAATGTGTGGGGCCATTGTCCAATGGGCCGTCTGGAGGGGAATAGTAGGTCGTGGGCCAATGGATGGTATGTTCGGACCAACGGTTGGTGTGGCTATAAAAGTGGTAGTACCGGTGAAGTGATTTGGGGGTACAGTGTAGGAAAAAGATGTGTCGACACCTTCTCTTGTTCCATAGAGATCTCGCACCAAGCGTGGTGGACTCCGAACAACGTTCGCAGTCCAAAAAGGGTCGTTGGCTAAAGGGTTCTCAGGAGACCCATCCAAAATATCCGTATTGACAATAAATTCTCCGACAGAGTCTAAGTGGAGGATCTGTCATTCGTATCCCTCCGGAATGCGGTATGCTTCTGGAGATTCGGAGACAATTCAAAAATTCTCCAAAGGGATGGGAACTTCTTCCTGGGAAATTGTAGTGTTTTGAACCTTGCTCTGTTGAGGATATTCCTCCATAGAATGAGGGGGTAAAGGGGTGTTTCCTTCCATATTTTCTGGAGGAAGTCCCTGTAGCCTCCGTGAACGATGTGGAGGGTCGATGTTGGTAGAAAAGAGTCGGCGAAAGAATTCTATGGCCAACTAGCGAAAAGAAACAGCACACGCTAACAAATCTAAGAATCACAACCAAGCAAACAGGACCTTGTTTTGATGACCGTACTAGTTGGTGATGAAATCCAACATCACATGATCAAGTCCAGAAGGGGTGGGGGTAGGGTGGAACAGTTACAATGGCGACCTGCTTAACAGACTTACGCCTTGGTGCAAGCTTCCACGCAGTAATTGTGGATTTATCCTCCAAGGAGCCCGAGTGAGTTTGACCAATGTCTGTTCCAGTTACAGTGAGACTTCCCATCACCGTCACCTTGTGTAAGACCCTAAATATTATGGCTACTAAGGTTACCAATTCGCAGTCAGCCCCTGGGCGGGAACATTCGACAGTCCGATCAGAACGTACAGGCAGGGTATCAAGCCTGAAATCAACTAAAAGGCTTCCACGCAGTAATTGTGGATTTACCTCAAAGTGACCCCCATAATACGATCCAACCACCACAATCAGTTAAACCACGGAGGGTTAGTCCCCATAGCTTACCTGAATGCGACCTCGTGTGTAACCCCTGTGTGAGAGGGGGATCCCAGGCAGACTTATACGATAACTAGATTTGACTCTCCCTAACTCAGGATGCTACTGTTTGTTTTAGAAACTTTGGAGAGTTATGCTCACAGCCTAATCCAAAGTACTACATCTATTCTACTGTTGGTGGAGGATCCTAACAAAGGAAAAGATTCTAGATAATTTTTAATTAGCGTTGATTTTTATGGTTGTTCTTTACGCAAAAGGGGTGTATGGAAGTGAAAAAAATGGAATTATGACTCAAACCCAAAGAATGCATCGAATATGATAAGCAATCATTTTCTTTCGATGAACGTCTATCTAAGGGAGAGAGAGAGTTCTTTTCACTAACAAGCACAACTATGAAGTGTCCCCAAACGATTCTTTTTCTCAATCAAATCCTGACGTAATGAAAAACTTTTAAAATGCCTTCTAATATGCACAATCAATCATGGAGATGCTTTTTTATTGTTCGTATATGAGTTAAAGATCAATTCAACACAGTTCTTGTCTTGCTAATTGTCTTTGTATGAATGAAAATCAAACTAGCACAAGCTAAAGTCATATAAACAATGCACCCTCTCATTGCAATCAAAACGAAAAGCGAAAGAAAAGAAACAATCAAAGAGAAAACAAAATTCACACCCAAAGCAAAAAGTTGAAGAACAATGACCTTGACTCAAATCAAGATAAAGAGGTCTGTAGGCCTTTGATGACCTTCACCGAAGTTTTTACTCAGTTGATGAGGAGAGAAAAACAATGCATGGGTTTCAAATTTCACTCAACAGGAAAAACTCAATGAAAATGGTGAAGAAGGATACAAGATCCAACTAATGAGATGTTTCTCCTTCAAAAAGGACAGATTTCAAGGCTGAAATAGAAGAAAAATTGACTCACTAGATCACTCAACAAAAGAGACACAGAGGCAAACCCTAAAAAAGGCAGTTCTAGAGGGTTATTGGGCCAAAAAGAGGCTAGCGCTCTGTTGCCAAGGGCAAGGAGCGCTATAGCACTATGTGCAAAGCTATTAGGAGCGTTGGCACTCTGTTAACACTAGGACAAGGGTGCCAGGGTCTGAAACTCCAAAAATTGTCAGGAAATTCCAAAAATTGGGATTCAAACTTGACAAGTATGCTGAGTGTGATAGGGTAGGGAGCCAATCAGCTCATGAAACCAATAAAAAGAGGATTGAACCAAGTATGAAACAATCAAGGGGTAGAACTAGGTCAATGAGGAGGAACTGAAACAAGAGGTTTCGATTCGAGGCTATCTCCCCAGTGGAGTCACTAGTTTCTGTTGTAGGAAAATCTCCCTGCGGACAGGTAGATCACCTCTAGAGCTTGACCTTAACCCTAGATAGAAAAGTGCTTATCATGGACACTGACTTCCTTTCAAATCTATCTAAACTAACGCATGAGAAGGAAGGATGACAGAAGTACCTTTTTATCGGCGTTCGTCCCTGCATGCTCCAAGTTGCGCTCCAATCCTTTGCTCCTCGCTGGATTCTGTGGACAAAGAAAGATACAACCACTTCCTACTCTATTTATATTAGATTGAAAATAGATCTATCAACTAGTGATAAGTTCATGTGGCATTAGACACAAACTAGAAAGAAACATGCCAAGCGTGTCATATTGATGAGAAAACGACAGCAGTACTTACAATCGTAGATGCGAATACGACAGCTTCGTCAAGTCCCCTTCGTCTAACCCTTGCTTGAAAGATCCACTACCTGGTTGACAACAACTTCACTGATCACTTCTCCTTTGTCTGACTGTGTGTTTCCTATGAGATCATAGGTTTCATGCTAGCAATTCTTCCTCCTTTCCACCATCATAGAGCTTGTTTATATAGGTTGGGAGGAGCTTAACCTCTTGAGTTATGTTTAGAACAAGTTGGGAACTTCCTCCTTAGATGAGGAATCTCTTGATGAAACCAATAATTTGAGTAAAATTGCCTCCTAATCTCGAAATATCCTTTCCTTATTCTTCTCACCGGGCTAACAACTGACCCAGATTAGGGAGCGCTCCTTCAAAAGGGGCATCAGAGCGCTAGAACGCTCCCTGAGAGGCTTAAGGGGAGCACCAACACTTCAAAAGTGGGTAGCTCTCCTGCATAGGGGTAAGGAAGCATTATAACTCTCCCTGAGGCTTTATGGGGGAGCGCCAGCGCTCCTAAGGTTGTTTCAGGGGAGCGTTCACCCTCAAAACTCTTGATTGGAAGCCCTTTTCAGGTGTTAAAAGTTGTTTGACTCCATTGAACCAGTTCTCCTTCTTCAAACCAAGTACATAAGATGTTTTAAGTGCCTCCTTAGTGTCGTCATCATGGCAGTATGATTCAACAACATTTTTGACACTTGTAACCAACTTGCGACACTTGTGAAAGTTGTAAGGAAGTTGCGACACTTGCGACAATTGAGAGGAATATGCGACACTTATCCAGTTGAGTGATTTTGATGTGTAACAATCCTCTCAGTTCCTTGAGCAAGAATTAGTTGGTATTGAAGGTTAGGAAACTTACAAAATAGAATGATAAGTTAAAACAAGAGGTTATAGAGTATCAAGTTTTGGATAGGCACATTAAGGCAAAGAATGCACAATTGAAAGAATATAACTGAAGATTACATGATGCACAAGAAGAAGTCTTTGCTAATCTCAACAAAGTTCTACATTTGATCCAGTACACCAGGGTGATTAAGAAGGAACTTAGGAGTGAGGCCGATGGTTTCAATATTCTATATCTAGACAAATGATGTTCAAATAGTATGGAAGACAGTTTCCGTTTTGCAAAATTTTGAGTATCGGTTTTGACATTTTTGCATGAGTACATGCAATGACTTAAGCATGGGGGAAAGGTTGAGTCTCCATTTTTACATCCCTATTACCTTACATTATCTTCTATCTTGGTCAATTTTAGCTCTGAAATATTCATATGTTGTCTATTTCTTCCACAAACCTACCTTGTGACCTTATTCATATCCATAAAGAGGTAACCCATGTTAAAAACATGATTTGTTTGATTTCTTGATTAATTGGGACTAAATGATTGTGGTTTATGCTTCTAATTACTTTGATTATTATTAAGCAGCCTCATGACAAGGCATCACTTCATCTGGTACTCACCTTCGGGATTCATTCGGTACTTTCATTGGTCTGGTACTACAACATTCCAACTCTACTTGATCCGGTACCAACTCTGCGCCTATTTCGGTACTACCTCTACATTTATCCAGTACCATCTTTGCGCCAATTCTGGTACCACCGTTGCATTGATCTGGTACCAAGATCTATTACTGTGCTAGTCTGGTACTAAAACCGTGTCTACAAGATTAATGTTTTGAACTAGTACACTGGCGATGGCTCAAATAAATCGGTTGGCTAGAAGCATCCACAGTTCGTTTGAAGACCACAATAGACTTCATCACTCATGCACTTCATGTCATGAGGATGAAGTCCATTCCTTGAGATACGCTATGATCACCAATTGTAATATTTTTTAAACATTTGATAATTATCTTTAGGATTTGATTGAAACGACTGGCCTTGTTTAAAAGGGATGTTGTATAGATGATAGAGAGTAAGGAATGATATACATTGTTATGCTGGGAAATGAAATGTTGATGTACTGATTCACTTGATTAAATGAAGGAATACGAATGCTAGTTTGTGCAATTCATGGATGTGAGTAAAGTGTTTATTCTGTAATTTCTTTAGAGCTACCTTGTTGGTTCGGCAAGGGCCCACCTCCCCAACCAAGGTAAGCCTCTTTGTATATGTCTATGTGTGACATAAGTTAATTGTGTGAGTGTGCAAATATAATAGTTGTATGTTACAAATTATTTTGATTGCATGAACTTTCCTAAGTACAATACATATTTCTAAATAGATACCTTTTGATTTTGGATCAGTGTGAATGGACAGTTATACATTAAGCATAGCGGATGATTCTATTTATGTTTCTGCAGAGTGATATTTAGTCAACCAAAGTTGGATAGATGTTTGGGATTGTTAAATAAGCAATTGTTATTGTTTTGGATTTATAATTGTGTTGTCCTCA
This sequence comes from Picea engelmannii, assembly GCA_009831015.1. Taxonomy (NCBI): domain Eukaryota; kingdom Viridiplantae; phylum Streptophyta; class Pinopsida; order Pinales; family Pinaceae; genus Picea; species Picea engelmannii. The sequence goes on along the minus strand of ML782497.1, from coordinate 219,589 downwards.
GTAGGTACAGGAACAACTATACTTCATCTCTCACCCTTCATTCTTCAGTAATGAAGTATTTCAATCATATTGATTGTCTCCTGTATTGAGGAAGGTTTGATTGGAATTGAATAGGTCATGATTGGTTTCTTTTCAAGAGTAACTAGAGTGAATTGTTATGTGAATTCAATTGCTACAGGAAGCAAGGTCTCAGTTCATCTCTTTATTTCATGATCCTATAATGAACAGACTTGCTATCTGAGAAAGAATATTTTCAACTGAGTTTTTTCTTGAGATTTTTACTATGAGCTTTATCTTCTAGTTTGAAGTTGTGTGAAGTGTTCAGATATTCCAAAAACATAGTATTATGTTATTGATTGTTTCTTGATTGAGCTAGATACAACAAACATAGATAGGTTACCTGTTTTTAGCACATATAGTGTAACAACTCTTTTGATTATGAATCTCGGATTGATATTTAAATGAGCGAAATATACTAAACATATATTTACACCAACAACGAATGTGAAGAAGAATTCCCTGTTGTCTATCATGTTGGGAGCATGGGAACAAAATACGGTGAACCTGCACCTTTTTATGTTACCCTCCAGATCAATGATTTACTTCTCCATAATTACGTTTTGGACCCAGATACCCCTAGAAACATTATGACTGAAATATTTATGTACCAACTAGGTCTCAATATATCACAACCAAATACACAACATGGTTTTACACGAGGCATTATGAAATACCTAAGTGTTTCTTTCCATGCTTGCCCTGATGTCTCCTTCAAGATCAATGTAATGGTGATAGACACATTAATCAGTTGGGGGATTCTACTCTGCAAATACTTGATAGGAAAAATAACCGGGAGCCTCCAATAACAAGGGTCCAAATATATTATACCCCATCTCGAAGGAGGATTTTTTACCCTTCACAAGGAACCCATCACAGGATGCCTCATTGAAACTCTCGAAGAGCCCAATGACCAACTCCTCTGTGTGAATAATGGGGTGGAAAGTTGGTTTGTCCAAGGAGGAAAATTCAACGATGAACTTGACAAAACATCCAGAGGAATATGTACCTTAGGATTTGATGGTGCTCATTCGAGTTCTGGTTCAGGGGCAGGTATTTTCCTAACTGCCCCATCTAAGGAAACTTTCTACTACTCCTACAGACTTGAATATCATTGCACAAACAACATTGTTGAATATGAGGCTTTTATTATAGGTCTTAACCTAGCGATTGATAAGGGAATCACACACTTGAGGGTTATAGGGGATTCATACCTAATAGTATCACAAGTTTTGTTGAACTTTTCCACAAAGAATGAGAGACTAAAAAGGTATCGAGACTTTGTAAAATTTGTTGCAAAAGCCTTTGAAGTAGTATCAATCAAAGAAGTTCCCAGAGAGGAAAATTATGTAGCAGATGCTTTGGATGTCTCGACATCTAGTTTGCAACCTTTTGAGGGTCCCCTCCAGAACTTTTGAAAAATGGAGGTCCTTTTTAGACCATCGATCCCTAATAACTTAGAACATTGACAGATCTTTTAAGAAGATGATCAAATCCTTGGGTTCATGGAAAACAATAGAGAATTCACCAATTCACAAGTAAAATTCCTAGCTAATTCCATGGACCTGGACGTAGTAAACTCGCACAATAACACTCTAACAAAAGGGTGTGTTCCTTTAGAACAAATCTTTGATATACATGATGTTTACAAAGTAAAAAACCCCAAACAACAAACAGACGAAGTCTTAGAATTCAACATTGGCACTGAGATGGATCCAAGAATGGTAAAGATAGGGAAAGGTACCATAGGAAAAGACAAGAATGAGATACTTGACCTCATAAGAGAGTTTAAGGATACCTTTTCTTGGACTTGTGATGACTTAAGGGCTTATAGGGGTGATTTCATCCAATATGATATACCTTTAACAGAGGGAGCCAAACCTTTCCGACAAAAACTAAGGCATATCAACCCTAAGTTGGCAAACCAGATACAAAAAGAACTTCAAAAGATGGTATATGTTAGTATCATAGCCCCCATTAGATATTCATCATGGATGTCCAATTTGGTAGTAGTCCGAAAGAAAAGCGGTGATATTTGTCTATGCATAGATTTTCGAAACCTTAACAAGCTATCTTTGAAAGACGATTACCCCCTGCCAAATATGGAACATTTACTACAAAGGGTCACAGGGGCGGGCATGATGTCCATGCTGGATGGATTTTCTGGAACAATTAGGTATTACTCAAGAGAGAAGATCAACTCAAAACAACATTTACCACACCATGGGGAACATTCATGTATTTAAGAATTCCATTTGTCCTTATGAATGAAGGTTCAACCTTTCCAAGAGAAATGTTCTTTTCTTTTAGTGATATTATTCAAAAAATCATAGAAATTTACCAAGATGATCTCACAATTGTATCAAAATAGAGAAAATACCACATTTCACACCTCAGAAATGTCTTTGAAAGATGTAGGAAATATGGTATTTCCTTGAACCCTAAGAAATCTATTTTCAGGATAGATAAGGGAAATATATTGGGACACACAGTCTCAGAGGTAGGAATTTTTTTCGACCCATAAAGGATCCAATCTATCAAATATGTACGCCCCTCTGCCAACAAAAAATCCCTACAATCATTTTTTTGGAAAAATAAACTTTATTCAAAGGTTTGTCCCAAACTTTGTCGAAAGAATAAAACCCATGAGTGCATTACTTAAAAAGGACATAGCATTCAAGTGTAATGACAAGGCCCTTCAATCTTTTGAAGAAATAAAAGATGCCATTTCCCAGGTCTCAGTTCTAATTAGTCTTAATTATTCACAAGATTTCATGATATTCTCTTTCGCTTCTCAAGACACAATCACATGTGTATTATTTTAGAAAGATTTTGATGACCATGAACATCCTATTTCATTCATGAGTAAAGTGAATTATTCAATTATTGAAAAACAAGCTTATGCCTTGGTGAAATCCCTCAAGCATTTTGGAAACTATGTGGGCTATAACAAGATTAAGGCTTATGTACCTTACCCAGCAGTAAAGGATGTTTGGTCAAAAAAATATTGTATGGGTACTAGGGGTAAGTGGGTTTCCAAAATCCAAGAATATGAATTAGAAATAAAACCCACCAAAATTGTGAAGGGACAAGGGTTAGCCCAAATGTTGACTGAAAGCAACCAAGAAGCTATACAAATGGGAGAAAACGAACAAGTGAATGTGGTGGTGAGTGAGCTAGAACATGATGAATGGTATTCCGACATAATATACTACCATAGCAGCTTATCATGCCCAGAACATCTAGTAGACTATAAAATAAGAGCCCTGAGACTCAAAGCTATGAAGTATTGTTTGACTGAGGATGGTCTTGGATGGAATTTCCCAGACAGAGGTCTCCTTAGATGTGTGAGAAAAGAATAGGGAAACAAACTATTGAAGGAATTACACTCTGGGTATTGTGGTGAACACTTCGCTTCTCGTACTACTGCACATAAGAAATTAAGAGACGGATATTATTGGCCAACATTGTTTGTTGATACTCATCGATATGTCTGCTCATAACCTTGCCAATACTTTACAGGTAAAATAAAACTCTCAATACAACCTTTGCAACCTATGGTGGTATTAGCCCCATTTCAACAGTGGGTTTTGGAATTTATTGGTGAGTTTAAAGATAATTCAAGTAACGGTTACCAATGTATTTTGACCGCCACAGATTATTTTACCAGGTGGGTAGAATATCTTCCCATGAAGAAAGATACTGAGGAGGTGGTCATGAACTTTTTGGAAGAAATAATCGTAACACGATTTGGTGTATCATCCAAAATTACCACCGACAATGCCAAATATTTCAGCTCCCATGTTTTAGCATAGTTTTGTATCATTCTATCTCATTCTTCAAACTACTACCCACAAGGGAATGACCTGGTAGAATCAAGTAATAAGAACCTCATGAATATCATTAATAAGGTTGTGGGAGAGAACAAGAAGGCCTGGGATAGAAAGATCAAGTATGAAATGTGGGAAAATTGAATAAAAACAAAGACCTCAACGGGAAAAACCCTATTTGAACTTGTATATGGGTTGGAGGATAAACTACCTGTGAATCTACAAATCCCTATCCTATGTTTTGTTCAATAATACACCACAGAAGAGGAAGAAATCTAGGGGTGAATTGACCAATTGGAAGAGTTGGATGAATCGAGGAGGGTCGCCTTAGGGAAAATGGATAAGAATCAAGAGAAAGTTAAGAACACATTTGACAACAAAGAAAACGAAAGAGGTTTCATAGAAGGAGACTTAGTGTTTTTATGGGATAAAATAAGGGAGAAACATGGCATGCAAAAAGAGTTTGATGGATTATGGACAGGTCCCTACAAAATCATGAATCCGGTAGGAAAAAACTCTTTTAACTTAACAACACTTGAAGGAGAAGCTTTGAACCTACCTTTAAATGATATACACATAAAGCACTACTTCTTGACAACGACATGATAGGTAAGTACAGGTAAGTTAGGTAGGCATTTGCATTCATTGTATATACCATCTGCATATCAGGCTAGTGTAGTGTAGTTTCATTTTGTATTCTTTCATTGTGTATATATGCATGTTTACTTTTATTCCACTATATCATATATGAGTGAGGGGTGATATCACCACCCTAAAGATTACTGATTCATTTTGTTAAGATCTAGCAGATATTGGTCATACCAGATATGTTGAGGTTCTCATGCGCTCTACGGTGAGAAAATTTCCCTGAGTTGGAGCCAAATGTTATCCCCTATCCTAGAGATGACTAAGGAGATCATGTCTCGAGGCCCACAGGTCCTAGAAATGGAGTGCCGAGATCCAGACGATTTGAGCATGGCCCTGGAGGGCTCATATTTTCTTCAGTGCATCCCATCCATCGACAACAACAACATCCATCCCACCATCTTGGTTCTGAAGTAGCAATAAGTCTTTCTCCATGAGGTAATGAGTATGGGTATGATGGTATGTTTCACTCTTATTATTGAAGCTCTTGAATATGCTTCATTGAATTCTCCTTCATTTCATAATGTTTTCTTGGAAATTATGCTCTTTAACTTGCTCATACCTGGGAGGGTGGCATGGTGCCTTAGAATGTTGATCTCCCTTTAGGATGGGATGCCACTGGGTGGGTCTATGAAATTTCATCATCCATTCCCTTCATACTTACCACTTTTCATCTTTATTCCTCTCATTTCCCCCTACCTTTGTTGAGGCATTGGGATTTTCCACACTAGGAAGGGTTGTACCTTACCTTGTGGGAGTAAGGGGTTAAAGGCCCAGGGGATAAAAGTAGTTGGTAGGAGTTAAAAGACAAAATGAAACCTTTGAGATGCTTCTCCTAAGGATTCCCGAGAAAGAAATAAAAGGTTTCTTAGTAAGAAAAGGGGACCCAAAATATAAATAAAAAATCAAGGTACTAGTTGGTGGATGGGAGGTCTCATGATGAGCCAGCCTATTAGGTCCATGGGCATGTAACAGAATGACACTACCATATATCTGGTCACCAATCTAGGGTAGTGGCTCTTAGTGGCATAGCCAAGAGAAAGGGGGTCTCATCACAATCCATCCTTCTCATTTTCGTGAAATGCTTGTGGGTAATGTTGTCACCTCTAGTCACCAAGCCAAGACAATGTCCCCCATCCTTTCCCTTGAAAAGAAAAAAACCAAAAAATAAATAAGACTAAGAATAAAAGGCACAGAATGGGCTAGGAAACAATGGCATCCATGATGAGGTGAAAATCAAGGTACTAGTTTCCTTGTTATCAGTGCACCCTCTGACCAAATGTTTCCCTATACCACTTCACACACACTTACATGACATATATTGGTTCTCATCTAGGAAACACCCCAAAATTAAGGAGGATTATCCCAATAGGACATCATGAGACGCTCTCCAAACCTAACTTGTTAAACTGCATAACATCTTTGAGCATTTGTCTGGGTAAAGGGGTGTTTTATGTACATGTTTGGGTAATTTGATTATTAGATGTGATTGACATTGCTATGATACCTGTAACTTATGAGCCCTTGGAGGGAGTACTTGATTTTTTTTGCAGTACTTTGAGTAGTGGACAAGTACATATGGGGGAATGATTAGGTTAGACCTCCATGGGGCTAAAATCCCAACATATGGATGTTGTGAACCCACCAAGGGGAAAGAGAAACTAGAGGCTTTCACTAGGAAGAAAGAAGGACGTTGCACCAAGGACACTCTAGAATACCTCGACCCAGGGATTTTTTTCCTTTCCACCTGGACGTTGACCCTTGAAGAGAACATGACATCACCATATTGACCTTGACCTCACCCAGAGTTAGGGTTTGCACTTATGATGCAAAGTTGTGTGCTAGTTGGCACGTGTGGAAAAATTTGGGGGCCTATGGAGGCCAAACATTTTTCATTTGAGGCCTAGTGTTCCAGCCTAGGGGTCTAACATCACCCTATAAGGGCATGACATCACCCCTGGATTTGATTTAAGGTTTTAATTATTGTTATTTATCTAAAAACTGGATTTCAATGTAATTTGTCCATGTCGACCTTTTTATGACCTAAATTTAATTAAAGGTCATTGAAACTGTATAAATAGAGAGAGAAAACTCTCATTTTTTTTTATCATTCACTCATCACACAAGTGTCTGGTCTAAAATTCGACCCTCTTTAAGGGTTATTGGTTGAAACTAAGGGGTGCACAACTTCTTGGAGAGGCATTTTTGGTGTATATTGGCTATTTTCATGGTGGAAAATATTCAACTAGGGTTTAAGCTTGATTATTCTTGGTGAAGTAAGTAGAAAATCTGCATTTCTTTATTGTGAATGAATTCTTATGGTGAATTTCACTTTTTCATGTCAAAGATTATGAAATTGCTTCCTTGAAACCCTAGGAGAAAGGCATAAGTTATTATCCTTTTCTCTATAATTTAAGGAGAACCATATCTAGAAGTAGATATCAGATCCCTACCATTGTAACACTATAGTAACCCTACTTATATTGCCTATTGCATATTTTGTTTCAATTTGTCTAAGGAAAGAGAAATCGCTAGGGCCTAAGTTTCCTTACTTTCTAGTAATTATCTCTAGGAGTTGGATGTTTTAGGCCTTGGGTTACCAACACCTCTCTCATATTCTCCATCTCCTTTTGACTAAGTATTATCATTGTTATTTCCCTCGAAGAATTTATACTACTATCATTGACTCCATTAGCCTAGAAGTCACTAGTCTACTCACTACCAGTGATTGATTGATCAAACAACTTTCAAACTATCTTCTTTGGAGCATCCACTAACTCCTACTAACCTTATATTAGCCTATTTCACTAAATAACTTCTTGTTGTTGAAAACAATTGCTACATCCATCTAACAACATCAAACTAACTTCAAAAGTGACATGTTATTCTAGCTAGACATTTCTAAATCCTCTTGTGACTATCTAATATCAATTTTCCCTATTAAAGCTACTATTTATAGTCTTTTCTCAAGCATTTTGAAGTATAATTATTGTGGCTGTTACAAATTTATCATTTTTTATGTAAACTGTTATATTGCTGCAATTTTATATCAGCTAGTCTATTTTCAAAGAGTTCATTGTCTTGCGAAGAATTAACATCATTTTGGTACTTGGAAAGTGCCCTTTTTTTCTGTTTTGTTGTCTTGTTCTAGGTAGGTACACAATACTTATATTTTTCTTCATCTCTATAAGACACAAAGAACCTTTGGAATTGAGTGACTTGTGAGAGGGGGGGAACTTTCTTATACTTTTGCCTTAGCCTTCTCAAAACCTAGGTCATTGGGTACATCTCCCCTAGAGTACATTTATATACTCCTAAAGAGAAAGGGGTTTCCTATTAAGGTGGCAGTGATAGGTCACCCCCTATTATGCCAATCTGGCATCTACTTACTTTGGGCTTTAGGCAAGAACAGATTATGCGATAAAAGGCCCCAAAAAACATCACAGACATCAAGAGGGGAAATATCACACACTACCTCATCCTTGAAGGGATGGATTCCATAGGATAGGCAACACTGTTGGTTGATGTGAAGATCTCATCCCTAGTGAAGCCACCCGATGTTTTATGGATGCGGGTGTGGTGTTGTCGACAACCCCAACTGTTTGATAATCTTAGCTGAGATGAGGTTTTTTTGGCTTCTGTTATCAAAAATGAAATGCAATGGGGTCCCCATCACCCACATCTATGAATGGAAGAGGCGTTCCCCCTATTCAGGATCTATTGGTTCTTCTAGCTGAATTGTTTTGGTCACGACAGTAGCAGTGGGGTCTGTGTCGATGATCTGTCTGTTTTCAATGTTTTCTGGATCGTATTTTGAATCCGGGTTCAGCTCCGTGTCTTTGACCTCGGCCACCAATGATGGTTTCGAGTGACATTCATAGGTGTTGTTCCAGGGGATTTTGTGGAAGTGACACCACTTCCCAATGTCATTCTTCATCTTTACTTTACCCTTTTTGTCCTGTGTCTTGGAATGGTTGTCTATAGGTTGTTGGTTAGGGCCTTCTTTACCATGCTTTGGTTATTGAATATTTTCATAATCGAATTCCCATTTTTTCTCGTGCCTAAATTTTTTCTCGATTTTGAAAGAATATCGATAGGCAGCTCCCAATGATGAGATGTTTAGGAAATCCATTTTGTTTCGTATGTACCTATGCAGAGCCCCATAGTATTTCAGAACCAGATGTCGCTCAGAGTCTTTGATACCTAGCTTGGTGCACAAGGTATGGAAGGTATTTTTGAACTCCGACATTGTTTGTCTCTTCTCTCGTTATAGTGTGGTCCATCTCATGTACCGTTCTTCATAGTTATCAACATGATAGTATTGTTCTTTGACCGCATCCAAAAAAAAATCCCAAGTGGGATCGATCCCATATATTCCATATTCCATTGTGGAACTTTTCTCCCAGTAAGTTTCCCACCTATGTTTGACATGGAGGAGAGCCTTGAGGAGGGCGAAGGTGATCTTTTCCCTGTCGAAATTTTTTTTAACAGAGAAATAACCTTCTAATATATTTAACCATTTTTCTAGGGCATATGCATCTATCTTAACTTCAAATATGTGAATATAAAAATTATCTTGTACCTTGAAGGGAGAAGTTCCTCCAAAATGGCCTCTTGATAAATATGTGCATGTTGCTATCATCGGGAGTTGAATAATGTATGCAAAATTCTCCATCATTCTGTCCCTTTGTGGCATGAGAGCTTTCTCAAGAAACATGTTAATAGAATATTCTTCTCTAACGTCTTTCTTTTCTGTCACCATAGAGGGTTTCTTGGGCATACGATAGTGATTTTCCTCAAGAGAGACAAACTCGAGACCCAACTGGCTATACTCAAACCTTGTCAGGGACATGTACTGAAAAATTATCAAGAGCATCCTACTCTGATACCACTGATCCAAATTTATTTTTGGAGCAAAATGAAAGTAGAGAAATTACAATGAAATACTCATGAAAATTTCCAGAAACAAAGAAATACAACAATACTTGATTTCTATTAATGAAAGAATTGTAAAGCAACTATAAAAATACAGAGTGAAAGACCCTCTAGAATGGTGGCATCTTTATCTCTAAGAAAAGTTGTGAAGGCTACGCTCATTCGCTAGAATATGATTACAATGAGGTTCTGAAGGCCTTTTTATGATAAACAGGAATGCCAAAACCCTAGACATCCAAAAACCTAACCCTAGGAGATGAAATTCCAAAATTCATGTGGCCCCCGTTTGGGTAGTTGGTACATTAACTTCACGGGGTTTTAAAGTTTTCATATGGTCTTTGTTTTAGGCACTTGATAGCTCGTTGGAAAGGAATTTTCAAGAAATACGCATTACGCCATCAAAATCTGACTCTGTCTACATTTTGATTGTGGCGAGCCAAAAAAAACACTGTTTAGGGGCCCAAAACGACTCTGGAAGTAAAACAAGATGTGTTGACATGAAAACATACAAAATAGTCTAGTTGGATTAGGTGGGAGGCCACCAGTATCCACCTGGAAGATGTGTATGGCTTCAGACAACCTTGAAAGTGTAGAACCCACAATTACAAAGAAGTACAGAAGAATGTGATGTACTAAAAACTGATAAGAGGAGCCAGTTGGAACAGGTGGGTGGCCACCAATATCCACCTAGATCGTTCATGCTACCAGTTATCCAATGTTAGGAGTATGACTTCTTGAAGACCCTTTTCTATATCTACCTCTACAAAAATCTAATCATAGGAAAACATATTTTCCTTTGGTTTCGTCTTGTCTATGTATCACCCTAGAGAATTAACTATGTTTCTAAGGGAGTCATCTCCCTGATAATGAAGTGGTAGGTGAGGACGATGCACCCATACTCACATTTTTTATGGCACATCATTCTCCAAGTTGAATTTTGAATTCCATATATTCAAGTACATTCCCTGAGATCCCAAAAACTATTGACCATTCCTAATTATGAAGTCCTTTTCTTCCTTTTTTTCGAATAGGAAGGCATAGAACCCCCTACCACAAAAGTAGTGAGTCATTTTTCCTTTGATTAGAGTCTACCAATTATTTTGAATCCAAGTTTAAATTGTTCAAGGGGATAGCTAGATTTGTGTGAATTGGCAAATAAGGCCTCTTTCCTCCAATGCTATAGCTTTAAGCCTTGAGGAAGATGGAGCCAACTTAACCTCTAGAATAATTTCAACTTTCTTTACAAACCAAGTTGGGTAGGATTTCACTATTTTCCTAAGAGAAGAGACCATGGCCTGAAAATACATTGCCTTAATATTTGGAGGAGGGGGGAGATCCTCCTCCAAAATCTGGATCCATAGCTAAAAACAATCTAGGAACAAAGGGCATGTGCACTCCAGGGTTTTAGGTCGATCCAATAAGAAAAGTTATATTTTAGGGAAAACATTGTTGGGAAAATATTGAATCTATTTCAACGATTTATCTATTTTAATAAAATAATCACACCATTAATAGTGACAATGGATACATCTTGAATAAAACCATATATTTCACAAAATTATTCATAAATGAACTTATATAATAATATTTAATTATCCTACAATATGTTTATTAGATATTGTTTTATTTAATAACTAGGATGCGCATATACATACATATAGAATTGTGTGTGTGGACACATCTTATATTTAGTTGTATTATGGTGTAGTGGTATATCCATGATATTTCACCATAATTATTTAATAGTCTAGACTCAATGTATTTGTATGGCATATTGCTCCAACTTTGATTTTCTACTTGAAAATCACCAATTCTGAGAAAATTACCTCTACTCTATTATGGTGAAAAATAAAAAAGGGAGAAACATCTTAGAAAGAGATATTTTTATTTGAATATGTATTCTAAAAATTCAAGAAAAAGAATTAAAAATAATTAATCAATATGATTATTCCCAAAAAAAAATATTTCTCCAATAAAGTAAAAAATCGAGAGGGATACGAATGCAAGAACAATATGATAATATGATAAGGAATTTGGAGGGGGTTGTCTAACAAAAACCTAGTTTATGGGAACCCTAATTCCCCTATCTACGGGGAGATCGTTATCATTCACAATTAGCCTTCTTCATGAAGTTACAATGCATTTACTGCACATACTTTTGTGGCTTCTTCTCATACATACTTATGTGGCTTCTTCTCATACATACTTTTGTGGCTTCTTCTCATACATATTTATGTGGATTCTTCTCATACATACTTTTGCTTGTGGATTCTTCTCATACATACTTTTTTGCATTTTCATAACATACTTTTGTCTATGGGAACCCTAGTCTGTGGGAACCCTAATTCTCTTGTCTACTAGGAGATCCATTGTCGACCAACATTTCATTACTTGGAGTTGCAGGAAATCATTCAACCATCATATACATGTATATGAAACTAGGTTTGGTGTGAAATTTAATCACTACATTGATATGAAAAGTATCATGAGAGATTTTTCATTGAAAATCAATCATTTACATCTATGTAGACTCGTACAAGTATATAATCATTAGTTCTGTTGCAACCCATTGGTTTTTCTTCACTAGGCTTGACATCGATAAATTTGGACTTAGTATCTTGTGATAGTTCATCAATGTATCTTATTTCAGAGTTTGGTTTTGGAATTTCATTGATGGTTCATTTATGTAGGTTGTTAATATCTCTAGCTCATGGTGTGCCAATGATATTTGCATGAATGGCATTATTTTTCTCCTTCCAATATATAGGAAAGATACATATCTAGTATATTAAAAAAAATAGAATATTAAGTAGATGAGATCCCACAACTCGATGGAGGGTTTCCATAGGGTATCCAAAAGGGTTTCCATAGGTAGATTCTAAGGCACTGGTGATGGTTTCTGAAGGTAAAAGGAGCCTTCCAAAATGTCAAAATAGGAGGCTAAATCCATAGATGATCCAGGTGGATATTGGTGGCCACCCACCTGATCCAAATTCCAATTGGCTCATCTTGACAGTTTTCAGTTCAGTATGTTTCTCTACAATGGGGAAAATTCTTTGTAATTATGGGTTCTTCACTTCTGAGGTTATCTTGAAGTCCTATACAACATCTAGGTGGATATTAGTGGCCGCCCATCTAGTCCAATTGTCATATTTTGGCAGTTTTCATCTCAATACATCTTTATGTACTTCCAGGGCCGTTTTGAGGCCCTAAACAACATTTTTTGGTCTTTCCACGGTCAAATTGTTAACAAAGTCAAAGTTTGATGGAATAATATTTAGTTCTCAAAAAGACCTTTCCAACAGGCAATCACACGCCTAAAACGAAGGTCGTATGCAAAAGTTACAACCCTGGGAAGTTGATGTACTAACTTACCCCATCAGGGCCCACATGACTTTTGGCCCTTCATATCCTAGGGTTAAGTTTTTGGATGTCTAGGGTTTTGGAATTCAAGTTTATTGTAAACAGGCCTTCAGAGCCTCATTGTACTCATATTCTTGCGAATAAGCATAGTCATCGCATATCTTCTCAGAGATAAAGATGCCACCATTCTAGTGAGTCTTGCACTCTATATTTTTACAGTCTTTGTACATTTATTTCTTTAATAGAAATGATGTATTGTCGTGTTTCTCTGTTTCTAGAAATATTTATGTGTATTTCATTGTAATATATTTGCTTTCATTTTGTTCCGAAAATAATCTGGATCAGTGGTATCAGAGTAGGCTTCTCTTGATCGTTTTTCAGTGCATGTCCTCGACGAGGTCTGAGTATAGCAAGTTGGGTCTCAAGCTTGTCTCTATTGAGGAAAATCGCTCTCGCACACCCAAGAAACCCTCCATGCTGGAAGAAAAGAAAAACAGTGGAGAAAAAGATTATATTAACATGTTACTTGAGAAATCTATCATGCAATAGAAGGATGAAATGATGGAGAATTTTTCCCACATCCCTCAATGCCTTCCGATAGCAACAGAAACATCTTCATCAAGCAACCACTTTGGAGGAAATTCTCAATTCAAGGTACAATTTAACTTTGATTTCCCATATTTGAAGGTCATATTGATGCAGATTCCCTAGAAAAATGGTTAAATCTGCTAGAAGGTTATTTCTCTGTTCACAATTTTTTCAACAGGGAAAAGATCACCTTCACACTCCTCAAGGCTCTCCCTGTTATAGCAAGATTTGCCTCAACATTGCTATCTTGCACAGAGGACCTTTTTCCATTTCCCTATGCAGACTTATCATCCCTTTGTGTAGAATCCAGAGCTAAAAATATACATTTTTCCACATATATGCTCCTTATCAGTTATACAAGATGCGTATACACTTGCTACTCCACTACAGCTCGCGTATATCGAGATTTGTGCCAGAAAATACAAAATGAGGTCGGGTTTCCATGTCATGACAGAATATCTCTGATCCTTTGCCTTCCATATACTGGAAACATTCCGACTCGGCCCTTCAGTTGCATTCTGAAGGCTATAAGAGCACAATTTCGAGCTATGGAAAAGGAGAGAAATCATTCAACTTTGAGAGCAAAGTTACTCTAGAGAAATTACTTCATATTGAGTCTGCATCCCTTTGTCCCTTAAGTCTGAACATAGTGTTCAACCCCCAAGCTCTTTCCCTATTACTGAGAGGACCTCATTGCCTCTTTCCTATGAGCTTACCTTTGCTGGAGGATTGAAGTGGTGGAGACCCAATTGGAAGGAACTTGGTTTCTTGGTTTCGAACCATGTCGACACTGAAGTCTGTAATGTTGTCACTTATGTTGATCAATTATTAATAGAAATACTCCTTTCTTGTCCTATTGGTATCTTGTAAATATATGATTATTATCCATGGGCATGTTTGTAATGTTTATTAATGGATTATGCTACCTGATGTGCTAACCCCTTTTATATCATCACTATGTACTTTCTCTCCTTGTTTGTTGAGAACTTATTCCAGGTATAAAGCTTTGGGTCAAAGTGCTCAATGGTGGAACATCATCAAATGTTGGATCGAGGTAGGCCTCTTTCTTATGTTGCACATTAGTTTATATAGCATATGTTGGAATTGAGTTGATTTCTGTAGTCATACCTGTTTGTTGTGGTTTACCCTTGTCCATAGAGAGTTTTTCCCTTGTAACAGAAATGGCGACTTCACTGAGGAGAGATCTTCCTTCTAAGGGTTGAAGTACTTTTTCTTCTTTCAGTGCTCTTTTTCCTTTTTGTTTCTTGTCGTATCATTGCTTGACATGCCCAATTCACTCTGGGTCTGAGTTTTCAGCCTTTTTCCCTTCCCTGGTCTTGTTTTAAAGCATATACACCCCTTTTTCCTTGACAGTTGTGTATACACACTTGTTGTCTCACTGCAAGAGGCATATATACGCTCTGTTCTCCTGAACAGTTGCGTATACCGCTTTCCCTTTCTTGTTTTCTTGGTTTAATGACTACTGGGTGGGATTTGAATATTGTTGAGCCTTTCTAGGTCTCTGTAGTGTCTGTTGAGATCATCTGGGATGGCAGGAAACCTGTTTGGAGTTGAATTTTTGGGTGGAGTCTTTCTCTTTGTTTTCCATTTTTTATTTTTCCTTGTTATATGGGATGTTTTCTTGGCTGCTCGGTATTCTGCTCGAGTTACTGCTTTTATACACAATAGAATTTATATACTAGGTTGCTTATCAGTCCATGCATTTTCTTTTTAGTATATTGGAAATACAAAAATAGGCATTTTGCATTGGTTGGCATTTCTGTCTTGGAATATTTATCATTAGTTTAGCACATTTAGTGAAAGATTGCATTTTACTTATGAATTGCAGAGTTGAAATTGAAGACTGTACTATTCTTATTAGCATATCATTCATTGAAAAGTTAAAGATAGACTTTGCATTATATCCATATTTATTTTCTTGCAGAGTCATAACACCATGATTTTCACTTCCATACCTTTTTGAGTAACCATGACCAATAACATTTATGCTTTAAACTAAAATTGATTAGTCACGATTTTATTTTTTAGGGTGCACAAACTAGCCTAGGATTTAGTGCCTTGGAATAGGATTTTGTGAGTAAACTTCTCCAAGGAAATTAAATCAACATATGTGTCTGAGACAGGGAGTTGAGAAGTCCATTGTATAATTGGTAATATCAGGAGGCTCCACTCACACCAGAGTTAATCACAAGGTCATGCGAAGTTAGTTGAAGGGATAACCCCTGGATACTCACCTAGCATCAGAGATATTTTTGTGGATTTATTCATATTTGGGGATCTTGCTAGTACCCATACCTCTGTGAGAGGCAGTTATTTCAAAGTTTTGGGCTTTGCTACCCTGCCCATATGGTGATCCGGACTTACGACTTCTCGCATGTGCATCGGTTATACAGTTTTTTATTAGTTGCTTGACTTAGGTATCTCATAGGTTACTTGCAGGGGTTATTTTTCTTGTACCCTGAGTCAGATAGGGGTCAGAAAACACACAACCTTTATGGAGGATTACCTCTCTGAGGGGATCTGACCAACTGCTTTTTAAGCCCACAAGGGCCCTTATAAATGATTTTGTTACCTCCAAACTTTAGCGGGGAGTCTCAAGTCCCCCTTGGACGAGACATACCTTCTTTAACGAGGGAGGCCACTCAACCACTTTAGCCCATTTGCATGCATATTGGCCATTTGACTTTTTGGTATGCTCTTTGACTACTAGTTGGCCTTAGGATATATTGTTATTTGGTGTAGAGTCGTAAGTCGTCATGGAGTCAGACCAACTTCCTTGCAGGTCCCATTGGTTGTTATAGTTACCACTGGTTTTCGAGTTCTTGCCTTCTAAAAGGCGTAGAGTTATCAGGAGTGGTACACACACATCCACTTTGTAGACTTGTGGTCCCACACAGATGAGTATCGAGTCTAGTCTTTAGAACACTGGGAGTTCTTCGACTCCTAATCCTACTATAGTTAATGGCACCCCTTCGATGCATGCAACCGCTACAGTTGCAATGTCAGAGGGTTATACCGGTACCATGGCTCGGCCTGTAGTTAATGCTTCATCTCTTACCTCAAAACCTTTTGGGGGTTTCGATCACTCGCCCAGTTACAATGTTTAGACCATCCCTATGGCTCCTATTCCATTTTATTATGGTATGCCTAACTTCACTTCATAGTTTTTAACTGCCATCCCAGTTGTTGGACCTAACGCTAGCTTTGGAATTGGGGGAACTAAACCTCCTTACACTCCCTTCTGATTTGGTAGTTCTCATATTCCACAAGTGAATACTAATGTAGGAAGTGTCCATGTTCTTAACCATGAGTCTAATCCTTCTATGGTTGGATGGAGTAACCCAGCTAGTGGACAAGTTCCACCCTATATCTCTATCCCCTCGGTGTTGATTCGGACCAATACTTTTGGCATGAAGAATCCACTTCAATCCTCTGAGTTCCCACCTGGAGGAGGTCAATCTTACATTTTGGGCACTCCCCAACCTAGATCTAATCTAGTTGGGGGAAATTTTAACAACCCTTAGCTTGGATCTAATCCAATTGAGGGGAATTTTTATAACCCTTATCAGAACATTCCTGCTGGAATGATGCCCAATCCATCTTTTACGAATCATCCTGGAGGAGGGTTTTTTAATTTTGGACAAGGTTTTGGTCCTTACCAGAATCGTGGATGGAATGTAGTTCCTAACACACAATCTTTCGTGGGAGGATGGGGCCAGGTGTCGCAATTCCGTATTCCTTTTCTGGCCATGCTTAATTTTCCAGATTTGTCTAAACTAATGAATGACCCAGTGATTCATGATCCCACATGGCTCCCTATCCCTACCAAAATTCCGTCAGACATTCCAAAGTTTGAAGGTAAGAATGGCGAGGACCCTGGTGACCACGTCACTACTTTTCACCTTTGGTGATAATCAAATTCTCTGAATCATGATTCTAATATATTACGATTGTTTCAGAGCACTCTCATTGGAGTCGCATCGCAATGGTACATTGACCTACCTAGGGGGTCATATGGGTCTTTTCATCAGTTGGTGTTAGCCTTTCTCAACCACTTTCAGCTGCCCGTTCGTTATGATGTTGGACTTGAAATTTTGTCGACTTTACACCAGGGTACCGACACTCACATCTTGGACCATATCTAGGAATGGCGTAGGCAAAGGTGGTTGGTTAAGAATCCTATACCTTCAGCCTTTCTTCTAGAATGGTTCCTAAAGTCTTTTCACGCTCTTATTTCAAAGGACGTTGCTACTTCCAGGGTATTCAATGAGGAAGAAGCTATCTTTAGAGCCCAACAACTTGATTTGATATATGCTCAGTTTGGGATGTTATACCACCTTCTTCCAACCCACTATGGACAAATCACGATCCTAGACAAAGTCTTGGACCTCATGTCGATGGCATTGTAGGGTCCGCCACTGTAAATTCCATAGAATTGGCAACAAAGTCTGTTGGAGGGCCATCTTTGTCTGGATCCTCCAAACCCACCCAATCAGCAGATGTGCATTCCGTGCAATTGTTGAAGAACCCAAATGGTAACCAACAACCAGATGGGAATAAAAGGAAAGGTCAAAATAATTGTAAAGGTGGGAAGGATAATAATAAACCCAAGGACAAAGAAATGGGAAACATAATGATAATGCTGGAGAGGGAAAGAAAGAGAAACATAAGGTGAAGTTTCCTTGTAAGCTTTGTACCAATGACCACCTTACACACTTATGCCCCAAACTTGCAGAGGTTGCGGGGATTTTAAATCTACCACCCGCCATGCCGACGAACCCATTCCCACACAATCAAAACTTAGCCTCGAGCTTTTCAAACGTCGGAAATGCATCCAGTGGAAGTAAAAACCCATCGTCGCAAGATGGTGATCATGTTTGCATCAATATGGTCGACGCAAAAATTGATATATCCACCAGCTCTCGAGATTATAGCTCTTCAAAAGCTAGTACCATCCTAGAAGCTCCTCCTCACCAACAAAGATGAACTTACAGATCAAGAAACTAGAGCCACTACCTCAATATTCCAAAAGGAGTACTCAAGCACTCTACCCACAACCCTAATGCTAGAGCCACCCATAACTACTCTATTGTTGAGGATTTGGGCCAAACCCCTTGTGCAATGTCAGCTTTGGAGGTATTCCAGACATGTCCATCATATTGGAATGCCTTACTCTTTGCCTTAGGAGCTCTAGAACCTAATGGCTCAAAAGTTATCAAGTTTGATGTCACGGACGTGAAGCCTCGCTTACCCTACAATGTGGATTTTCAAATCCACGTGGATTATTCCAAGTATATTATCAAACGAGTGGTCCTTGATGAAGGTGTTTCCACTTGCGTGATGCCCCTGGTCTGTTGGAAAGCTATTGGTTCTCTGACCCTTTCCAATTCGTCGAACATGTTGACTGCATTTGACGGTCAGTCCTTCCGTCCTCTTGGTATTCTTCTCTCCTTTCCAGTCCAGTTAGGTGGGAAGATGGTAGAGGTGGAAGTAGAGGTAGTTGATGCACCTCTCAATTATAATTTGTTACTAGGTCGCAATTGGACCTATGCTATGGTCACTGTCGTATCGTTTGTTTTATGTACACTTTGTTTTCCTCATCCGGGGGAGATCATGACAATCGACCAATTATCCTTTGCGTACTCTATTCTTAATGCATCTGTTGGACCATTGATCCCAGTGATTGAAAATTATCAGCCGACAACTGAGAATATCGATGTCAAAATGTATTCTTCCCTCATTGGTACTTTTGACTTCTTGGCACCAATTCACCACGTTTACACCATGTCTAGTAGGCATGCTTCCGTAGGGAGGACCATTCCTTTCCACACTTCCTATATTAGTGATCCATGGATCCTACCTTCTTCGAATTCATCGTGTGAAGGTCAGTTGCATGCTGGCATGGATGTGCCACTATTGACAGCGGAGATTGCATATCAAGTTGTTCTTGACTCTTCTATCGATCCCAATTCTGTTACCTCACAGATGGATGAGGAGGATCCTGTTCTTAGGCCTGTATGGGCTACCTCGTTATCTTGTTCACATGATTTCTTGGATGAGACTTTGGCTTCGGATGAAGCCATCCTCAAAGCCATGAATTTTTCTGAGAGACCTTGGGATGATATGCATCATCGATCTTATTTCCTCCCAAGTATTGAAAGAATTGAGCAAGATGATTTTTGGTCTACCCTGAGTAAGATAGTTCGTCACGCCGCAATTCCACTTGATACACATGGTATTTATGCCAAGGGAAATATGGCGAGTATTTTTCCTACTGTCTCGATCGACATCTATCGTACCCCTGGAAAGATTGAGAACGTAAATATAGGTGCGGATTGTTCGCCAGAAGAGATTCTGATCTACACCAACCTCTTCAAAGAATTTCAAGATGTATTCACTTGTTCATATGAAGAGACGCCAGGGATCGACCCCCGTATTTTCGAACATGAGATTAGGACTTATCTGGATGCTAAACCTGTTTGACAATGTCTTAGAGCTGTTAATCCTAGGAAGTCCCCCGCTATTAAGGCAGAGGTGGAGAAGCTACTTAATGTTGGCTTCATCTACCCGGTTCCCTTAACTGAATGGGTATCCAACCCTGTTCCTGTGAATAAAAAGCAAGGATCCATCCGTGTGTGTATGGATTTTCGTGACCTGAACAAGGATTGTCCTAAAGATAACTTCCCCACACCCTTCATCGATCAGATTCTCGATGAGTGTGCGAGAATCGAAATATTTTATTTTATGGATGGATTTTTCAGGATATAACCAAATCCATATCAAACCTAAGGACCGACACAAGACGACATTTATATGTCCTTGGGGTACTTTTTCATATAGGAAAATTCCTTTCGCCCTGTAAAATGCTGGAGCGACCTTCCAACGTGCCATGACTTTCAATTTTCACAATATCAAGCACATAATCGGAGATTACCTCAATGATCTTGTTTCTCACTCTCACAAGAGTGGATCATGTTACACACCTTCGACTGGTTTTTGAAAGATGGAGTTACTATAGAATCTGGTTAAACCCTCACAAATGCATCTTTTGCATTAAGTATGGTCGTCTCTTAGGATTATTAGTTTCTGATATCGGGATCATGGTAGATCCTCTTAAGGTTGAGGCAATTCTTCAATTGCCTTCCCCACGCACGATTAGACAACTTCAAGGTTTACAGGGGAAAGATAACTTTTTGTGTTGGTTTATAGTGAATTATGCCAATATCACTAATGGTTTCATGCTCCTATTAAATAAAGACACTCCTTTTATCTTGGATGAGCGAGCCCAAGAGTCTTTCGACGCTTTAAAGAAAGCCTTGGTATTGGCCCCTCTGCTGTAATCCCCTGATTATAGTAGAGATTACTTCTTGTATATTGCCCTGTCTGAAGAGACGATTGGTATGGTTCTAGTTTAGGAGGATGATGAGCTCCATGAACACGTCATCTACTATATCATTTGAAATTTAGTTGGTCCTGAGCTTAATTACTTTCACGTTGAAAAGCTAGCTTTGGGTCTCATTCACGCAGACCAACATTTATGACACTATATATTTCTTTGCATGACTATTGTGGTTGTGGATGTAAATCCATTTCAATACATCCTCAATAGGTGTATTATAGGCGGGAAATATAATAAATGGATTGTCATCTTACAAGAATTTGATCTCGACTTTGCTTCGGCCAAGTCCAAGAAATCACTAGTTTTTGCAGAGTTAATATCCAATTTTCCACGATTAGATGAGGATGTTATCCATGTTGATTCATTTGTAGATGAACACATTTTCCTTCTCTCGTCATCCGACCCCTGGTATGGAGACATTGTTTTATATCTTCAAACCTTGAAGTTCGCTCAGCATCTCTCGCGAGATGATCAACGACGTGTTAGATACCAAGCCAAAAAGTATACCATTGTTGGTGACACTTTTTATCATCGAGGAATAGATAGTATCTTACGTTGTTGATTAACTCATGAAGAAGCTGAGTCAGTCCTAAATGATTGCCACAAAGGGGCTTGTGGTGGTCATCTATCCGAGCTTGCGACATCCCAAAAAATCCTGCGAGCCGGTTAATTCTAGCCCACCATATTTAAAGATTGCATTGAAGAGTTTAAGAAGTGTCACCCCTATGAGGTGTTCACTCAAAAAATGTGCTCGCACCCAGCCCCTCTTCACCCAGTCATTACCATCGGTCCCTTCACCAAGTGGGTGGTAGATTTCGTCGATTGCAACCCAACTTCGCCTGGGGGGCATCAACACGTTATCATGGTTGTTGACTACTTTACCAAGTGGGCCAAAGCCATGCTACCATAAAATCCGATGGGAAGACTGCAGCCTTCTTTGTGTTCAACCAAATTATAGCCCAGTTCGGTATCCCGAGTGAGATTTTCACTAATCATGGAAGTCACTTTTAGAATGAAATGATGGTAGAACTAACATCCAAGATGGGGTTTAGACATGGTCACTCATCTCCTTATTACCCCCAGGAAAATGGGCAAGTAGAGGTTGTCAACAAGTCTCTTAGGACCATTTTGCAAAAAACTGTCAACCAGAGTAATTTCGATTGGCACATCATGCTATATCCCACGCTTTGGGCATACCAAACCTCGGTCAAGACTACCAATGGTTTTTCCCATTTTCAGTTAGTACAGAGTGTGGAGTCGATACTTCCTGTTGAATGTGAAATCCCTTCTTTCAAGTTGGCAGTCGAGCTCCTACCTGACACTTCAGATTTAGAGCGATGCCTTATGCACCTAGAGAATCTTGATCTTGACGAGTAGTGTCGACACACCTTTACGGCTATCGACGCAAATAATAAACGTTTCAAGGCTCAGTACGACAAGTCTTTTTTTCCTTAGTTGTATGTCGAGGGTGACTTGGTCCTCTTGTATGACCAAGCCAAAGAACCGCTAGGGGTAGGTAAGTTTAAACCTATGTGGCATGGTCCTTATATCGCGCAACGTGTTCTGTAAAAAGGACCCTACGAATTGGAAGATTATGAAGGGAAAAAATTGGTCGAGCCCAAATATGGGCTCTACTTGAAAAGGTATTACGCTTGAGCCCTAGGCTTGGGAGAAATACTTTGTATACTAATGTAAATTTAGTGTATATACATCTTTTTCCCCTTTTCTTTTTGTCTTTGGCTTGCTTATCGAGTTTTCCCTTTTGTTGGCATATGTCAACGGAGTCTTTGGTCTACCTAGGATTTGTAGATGGAGCCATTCATCATACACGGAACTTATCTTCCACCGCTTGGGTGATTTACTTGCCCGAGGGTCTGCTGGTGTCTTCAAGTGGCGTATTCCTAGGGCCATCCATGAATAACGTGGCTAAATATAGCGTCGTCATACAACTTTTGCACGATGCCATCTCACATGGTATTCACTCTCTAGAGGTTCATCTAGATTCTCAGTTAGTAGTATGTCGGTTGAATGGCCATTACCATGTGCGTGATCCTACATTACTCTGTCGATTCCTACAGGTACATCTTTTAGAACAAAAATTTGATTTTATTACATATTTTCACATCCCTAGAAGTTCTAATCATGTATCTGATGCCTATGCTAATTATGTTTTAGATTGGAATTTGTCACATTAATAAAGTAAATAAAACCATTAAATCAATGTACACATTGTAAGATATGAGTAAAGTTGAAGATCCCTCTTTATATATTTCAAAAAATATGGTGTTTATATTACAAAATTGGGGCTAAACCCCTCAAAATACATATACAGTCAATATACATATCCCATGACATCTATGCCTGTGGTGTTGGATGTGTATCATGATAGCAAACCATAGCATTTGCAAGATGCCGGAAGAGTCATACCCATTCTCTAGGTACACCAGCAACCTGTCGTTGCATGGCTTCAAGTAGATCCTCTACCTAAACCATAGGAATCCTTTGTGTTAGATGCGACAGGTTGCCCTGCATGTTCTATAGGATTCTCTCCGCTTCTCCTCCCACTTCCTCATCCCCCCGGTGCCTCCGTCTATGTCGTAGGAATCCCTCTGGCCATTGCGGACCCACATATGCAGTCACACAAGTATCTAGTTAATATTCAAACACCATCCAAAAATATTTTTGTTTCCTTAAAATACAAAAATACAAAAAAAATGAAATATGTAAATTTTTTTACCTATGGCACCGTAGGTGACTCCTGGTGGAAGAGACATATCTAGGTCCCCTCTGAAATCGATCCCACATAGGGATAGTCGTCCAGAGAAATGATTTTTCTCTGCCACCAGAAGAAAAAATCATCATTGTAGGGTGTCGACACCCTACCTCCCCCCTATCGTATCATGACCTTGATCCACCATGCCATGGTTGGATCACATGGTCCTCTAGGAAGGATATCCACTCTGGGTCCCAGACCTGAAACCCGCTCGAAAAAGAAGATGCAAAGGATAGAGGCAAACCCAAATTTTTTCTTACCCCCCTGCTTGCACTCTGTCAACTGACCTTTCATATTGGTCAGCAGTGAGGTACACCAATCGTAGACAGTGGGCCTCGCACAATCCAATGCGTAAAACATAAGTGGTCTCGATGCTTGATGCAATGAGGCTGATCCTATGATCCTGGTAAGCATGAGCACAATGATCTTCAGGCTGAGGTTACCTATAGCCTAGATGGGGATTTGACTTCCCACCATGGGAGTCCCTACAACACAGTGGGCCTCGATGTACTCCTCGACCCTCATCCCACTCCATACCCCACATGAATTGAGGGCCACAACCTCTCCTCCGCATGAAAGTCCAGTCAAGAAGTAGATGCCCTCTACTTTGATCCTTAATGGTTGTCCATCAAGTATAAAGCTCTCCCTATTAGGATCCCAATAGCCCACCAGCATCTCCAACAACCTCACTTGGGCCCTCATTCCTTTGAGAGCCCAAAACTTGTATAAACCACATCTTTGTAGAGCCACTTGAGTCACCAAATCTTGATACACTATTGCATCTACCTCCTCATGCTCTCGCTCTCTCCATTTCAACACCATCCTGCAAAAAACAAATCTTTTTTGAGTTAGAAACCTTTCTTTTTTTCCATTTCTGTACGTATACGTGGTTTATTTACAAGCAGTCGTGGGTAGGGCTTGATATACACCCTGTGTACATATACGTGACATATACAAAGAAACCCGCGTATACCGAAAACCCCAAATTGCGCCCTCAAAAACTAACAAAATAGAACCTAATTCAAAAATGTAAACCATTGAATTTTAAGAGGATGAGATGACGAGTTATCTGATCCAGACGATTCATGATTCTGCTGCCTATCTCTCCTGCAATCATCATTTGAACCTTGGAGGGAAAAATGATAATGATAATGATACAGTAATTTGGGTAAAAATGAAAATGATACAGTAATTTTTTATTTTATTACTATTTATAAGTTATTTTTACCCATTTGATATAGTTTTACGCTATTGTTTCACCTAACGGACTAATTCAAGAATGGTTTTAAGCTGGCTTTTGTAGTTTTGACTCAATTTTCTTGAAGATTTCAACGTCATAGTTGGTTATTCATCTCCTCAGGCAGGTATATTCATAACCTAGCATATAGGATAGGTGTCTACTCCATCATGAATTTTGCATTATCCTTCGACTACCACTTTTTATGCCTTAGGTACGAACCCATTTTTTGTGATGCATAACCCTCCATCTGTTATTAAATAGTGTCATTAATAAATGGTAGAGACTTACTAAACATGGGTACCCTAGTTAGAACCTCTTTTGTCATTTGGTGCCCATGCAGAGTTTTTTTCCTTAGGACCAAGAGTCCATTATAATTAAATACATGACTTTATGATAAGTCTCATTTCTCATTCATGCATATCCATCCTTATTACCTGTAGACTCCCATAAAATGAGTCTCAGTTAAGCTCTTTTCCGACTCATCTAAAAACTGAAAAGATCCTCGAGTGATTTGTCCCTTTCAGGCTCGTTAAAGTTGGATTTGAAAGCTCATGAGTCTTGATTAAGCTCTTTTCCGAATCTCTACCAAAAATTGAAAAGATCACCGAGTGAACTTGTCTTTTTCACACTCGTAAATTGGATTTGAAAAGACGTCTATTTGACACAAGTTTACCCCTTTTTCACACCAAGTAGACTAAAATAAATAAAAAATGACATTTTTTGGTGTTAAGTTGTGATTGCATCTCATGCCCTCTCTTGCAGTATTGAGCCTTTAGTCAGTTCTCGCTTTGCATTATAAACCGTTGCCTAAGTAGTTTGCATCCTCAACCAAGTAGACCCTTGTTTATATCCTTCGCAATTTGACACCCTATACCCTGGAGGGAACATCACCCTGAGTGTCCATATCCCGCATGCATTTCCTTGCATTAAACATAGGTATGTTCCACTACTGAAACTAGTTTTTCGTGACATTCGTTCCCTCCTCTGTATCATAGCATTCATTTGTTATGAAAAAACAAAAAAAGATGGGTGGGAAGGGAGTACTATATTGTAATCGAAAACAGTCGTGTCACTTTTGAACATATCACAAAGTTATTGAGTCCTTGTGTCATCATAATTTTGGGTTCAGCATGGCCTCAGGAAGCTGATCTCGCTACAGAGTTTTCTCTACCGACTGGTTACTCTTCCAGTCCCTATAGAGAATGTTATCGATGCCTCATGCATCTAATTGTCACATCATTGAGTCTTTTTTTCTGGAGTCCACCATATGTCTCATTCTCTTTTTCAAAGGAATTCTATCAACCTATGTCGACCACTCCTTAGAAATCTTGACTTTGCATGTTGGGCACACCCTCAGTTTGTCTCAGAATCACATGATACTTTGGTCTTATCATGCACCCTGGCCCTACTTTCATCATTGGTAGGTCACCTTGAACTCAGCAATCGGCATTTCATCATTGGTCGTTGACTGGGTGGTTTCCCTTGTGTTCGACAGCCAGACATCTATTCACACTTTGGGATTCGTGCAGTGTCTTGGATTCCATTAGCCTTATTGGTGGTTTCCTCACCTTTGTCAGCAATTTTTCATCATTGGCTGCTATTCAAAGGGTATTTTTCATGTACCACTTGCATTTGGCACATGCGAAAGATGCACAGGTTCGTTGGTTCATGAACACATTCTTCATCCGATATCCACCAAATCATGAAGCTCCTGCTTTGTTCCTTGTGCTGACTGATGAGAGATGACTCAATGATATCCTTTTAGCGGGTCTCTTTCCATCGAATTCAACTCATTTATTTTGGATGTGGGACCTAGATTTTTATGAGTACCTTGAGGATTGCAGTCATTAGTGGCAGGCCCTCTCACCATTGACAGATGGGAATACATCAATGTCTCCTGATCAATGGATTTCTCAAGTGTTCGACATCGACTCATTTTTCACACTTGTAGGAATGTACTCGGTTCCTTGATACCTACTTTCATTATTGATAGGTTGTCTCACATTTGTTAACGATATACCTCAATGACCGGTAATCAAACGATGTCTCATCGTGTTCAACCTCAACTCCTTTATTCACATGATGTATACTTTCACCTTTGGTGGATAGTGTAGAAGACTTGAAGACATCACTATGTAGTTGCAACTTTCCTGAGTTGTTGCTTCCCCTTCATTGGACCAATACCTATTTGACTTCAATGATCATGGGAGATCAGATTGTACTCTGTGGTATACATATATCTTCATATTGATTTTGATACTGGTTTCACTAGGCTTTGTTCGTGACTATGATAAGTTTTGGCATGTAACCGCATTTATATTTGCCTATCCATGGCCATGAACACTTGTTTAGTATATTTTCCACATGGATATACATTGTATTCTTGGCAACCATGTATGCAAATTCAGTACATAATGTAATGAGCAATTGAGTTCATCCAGCTGGATCTCTGCCACTCCACTTCTTGGTTATTTATAATGTATTTCAGCCATTTCAGATACTCCTCTGATCTCACACATTAGGGGGCATATTTTATAGCAAGATTTGCCTCACCATTGCTATCTTCCACAAAGGGCCTTTTTCCATTTCCCTATGCAGACTTATCATCCCTTTTTGATGAATCTAGAGATAGAAATATACATTTTTCCACATATATGCTCCCTATCAGTTATACAAGATGTGTATACGCTTGTTTCTCCACTACAACGTGCGTGTATTGGGATTTGTGCCAGAAAATACAAAATGAGGTCGGGTTTCCATGTCACGACAGAAGATCTCTGATCCTTGGCCTTCCATATACTGGAAACGTTCTGGCTTGACCCTTCAGTTTCATTCTGAAGGCTATAAGAGCATAATTTCGAGCTATGGAAAAGGAGAGAAAGCATTCAACTTTGAGAGCAAAATTACTCTGGAGAAATTACTTCATATTGAGTATGCATCCCTTTGTCCCTCAAGTATGAACATATTGTTCATCCCCCAAGATCTTTCCCTATTGTTGAGAAGACCTCATTGCCTCTTTCCTATGAGCTTTCCTTTAGTGGAAGATTGAAGTGGTGGAGACCCAGTTGGAAGGAACTTGGTTTCTTGGTTTCGAACCATGTCGACACGGAAGTCTATAATGTTGTCACTTCTGGTGATCAATTACTGATAGAAATACTCCTTTCCCTTCCTATTAGTATCTTGCAAATATATGATTATTATCCATGGGCATGTTTAAAATGTTTATTAATGTATTATCCTACCTGATGTGCTAACCCCTTTTATATCATCACTATGTACTTGCTTTGCTTGTTTATTGAGAACTTCTTGTAGGTATAAAGCTTTGGGTCAAAGTGCTCAACAGTGGAACATCATCAAACATTGGATCGAGGTAGGCCTCTTTCTTATGTTGCACATTAGTTTATATAGCATATGTTGGAATTGAGTTGATTTCTGTAGTCATACCTATTTGTTGTGGTTTACCCTTGTCCATAGAGAGTTTTTCCCTTGTAACAGAAATGACGAGTCCACTGAGGAGAGATCTTCCTTCTAAGGGTTGAAGTACTTTTTCTTCTTTCATTGCTCTTTTTCCTTTTTGTTTCTTGTTGTATCATTGCTTGACATGCCCAATTCACTCTAGGTCTGAGTTTTCAGCCTTTTTCCCTTCCCTGGCCTTGTTTTAAAGCATATACACCCCTTTTTCCTTGACAGTTGTGTATACACACTTGTTGTCTCACTGCAAGAGGCGTATATACGCTCTGTTCTCCTAAACAGTCACGTATACCGCTTCCCCTTTCTTGTTTTCTTGGTTTAATGACTACTGGGTGGTATTTGAAGATTGTTGAGCCTTTTTAAGTCTTTGTAGTGTCTATTGAGATCATCTGGGATGGCAGGAAACCTGTTTGGAGTTGAATTTTTGGGCGGAGTCTTTCTCTTTGTTTTCCATTTTTTATTTTTCCTTGTTATATGGGATGTTTTCTTGGCTGCTCGGTATTCTGCTCGAGTTATTGCTTTTATACACAATAGAATTTATATACTAGGTTGATTATCAGTGCATGCATTTTCTTTCTAGTATATTGAAAATACAAAAATAGGCATTTTGCATTGGTTGGCATTTTTGTCTTGGAATATTTATCATTAGCTTAGCACATTTAGTGAAAGATTGCATTTTACTTATGAATTGCAGAGTTGAAATTGAAGACTGTACTATTCTTATTAGCATATCATTCATTGAAAAGTTAAAGATAGACTTTGCATTATATCCATATTTATTTTCTTGCAGAGTCATAACACCATGATTTTCACTTCCATACCTTTTTGAGTAACCATGACCAATAACATTTATGCTTTAAA
>ML782497.1:93179-177870 GCA_009831015.1 Picea engelmannii | reverse complement strand
TTGATGAGTGGTTGACACATGATTGGTATATACTTGGTACATGGTTGGATGCACTTGTTTATGGTACAGGTTGATTACAGGTTGTTTGGCACAGGTTGGTGCATGGTTGATGCTCTTGTTTATGGTACATATTGATATTTGTTAAGGATTGTTGCTTCATCTCAGTTGGTGCTGAGAATGCAAGATGAGTATTTCATATAGAGATGGTGCTCTTGTAGAGTTGTACTCTATTCAATTATTTCTGATAAACCTCAAGGATTGTAGTCCGTAATAAAAATAAAATTGTACATACATCTTGTGTTCTTTGTGTTCATCGTGGTGATGAATTGTTGATGATATATTGCTGATATATGTTGCTGATATGTGCTCACATCTAACTAGTTATAAATGAAAAAAATGGGTAATGAATAAATGTTGAATGCTAATTGATGAGTTTTTTTGCAAGAGGGAAGTTTTGGGAAAAAGAGCCCCACACTCATTCACCCCCCCTCTAAGTGTGGTAGGTGTGTCCAACAATGTTTTCATCAATATGGTCTACGCGAATATTGATATAGCTACCCGCTTTCGAGATTATAGCTCTTCAAAATATAGTACCAGCCTAGAAGTTCCTCCTCCCCCCGGAGATGAACTTACAGATCGAGAAACTAGAGCCACCACCTCGTATTTTGAAAGGAGTACTCAAGCGCTCTACCCACAACCCTAATGCTAGAGCCGCCCAGAACTACTCTATTGTGGAGGATCTAGGCCAAACCCCTTGTGCAATGTCGGATTTGGAGGTACTCCAGACATGTCCATCATAGAGGAATGCATTACTCTCTACCTTAGAGCTCTAGAGCCTAATGGCTTGAAAGTTATCAAGTTTGATTTCACGGACATATGTGGATTTTCAAATCCACGTGGAGTATTCCAATTATACTATCAAACGAGCAGTCGTTGATGAAGGTGTTGCCACTTGCATGATGCTCCTGGTCTATTGGAAAGTTATCGATTCTCCGAACCTTTCCAAGTTGTCGAACATGTTCACTGCATTTGATGGTCATTCCTTTCTCCCTCACGGTATTCTTCCCTCTTTTTCGGTCTAGTTAGGTGGGATGATGGTAGAGGTGGAAGTAGAGGTAGTTGATGCACCTCTCGATTATAACTTGTTACTAGGTCGCAATTGGACCTATGCTATGTTCGTTGTCGTATCGTCCATTTTCCGCACACTTTTTTTTCCTCATCAAGGGGAGATCATGACAGTCGACTAATTATCCTTTGTGTTCTCTAGTCCTAACGCATATGTTGGACCATCGATCCCAGTGATTGAAAATTCTCAGCCGACAACTAATAATATCGATGTCAGAATGTATTCTTCCCTCATGGGTACTTTCAACTTCTCGACACCGATTCACCACATTTATGCCATGTCTAGTAGGCCTGCTTCAGTAGGGAGGTCCATTCCTTTCCGCACTTCCTATATTAGTGATCCATGGACCCTACCTTCTCCGAATTTGTCATGTGAAGGTCAATCGCATGCTAGCATGGCTATGCCACTATCAACAGTGGAGATTGTGTATAAAGTTGTTTTTGACTCTTCCCCCGATCCTGATCATGTTACCTTGCAGATAGACGAGGAGGATCCCATTCTTAGGCCTGTATGGGCCACCTCGTTATCTTGTTCACATGATTTCTTGGATCAGACTTTTCCTTCGGACAAAGCCATCCTCGAAGCCATGAATGTTTTCGAGGACCTTGGGATGATATGCATCATCGATCTTATTTCCTCCCAAGTCTTGAAAGAATCAAGCAAGATGATTTTCGGTCCACGTTGAGTGAGATAGTCAGTAACGTCATAGTTCCACTTGATACACATGGTATTTATGCCAAGGGAAATATGGCGAGTCTTTCTCCTACCATCTCGATCGATATCTCTCGTACCCCTGGCAAGATTGAGAAAGTAAATATAGGTGTGGATTGTTCACCATAAGAGATTCTAATCTACACCAAACTCTTCAAAGAATTTCAAGATGTATTTGCTTGGTCGTATGAAGAAATTCCAGGGATTGACCCTCGTTTTGTCAAACATGAGATTAGGACTTATTTTGATGCTAAACCTGTTCGAAAACATCTTAGAGTTGTTAATCCTAGGAAGGCCCCCACTATTAAGGCAGAGGTGGAGAATCTACTTAATGTTGGCTTCATCTACCCGGTTCCCTTAACCTAATGGGTATCCAACCCCGTTCCTATGAATAAAAAGCAAGTAACCATCCATTTGTGTATGGAATTTCACGACCTGAACAAGGCTTGTCCTACATATAACTTCCCCACACCCTTCATTGATCAGATTCTCAATGAGTGTGCGGGAAGTGAAATATTTTCTTTTATGGACGGATTTTCAGGATATAACCAAATCTAGATCAAACCTAAGGACCAACACATGATGACATTTATATTTCCTTGGGGTACATTTGCATATCAGAAAATGCCTTTCAGCCTCAGAAACGCTAGAGAAACCTTCCAATGCACCATGACTTTCACTTTTCATGATCTCAAGAACATAGTCGAATCTTACCTCGATGATCTTGCTGCTCACTCTCGTAGGAGAGTGGATCATGTTACACACCTTCGGCTAGTTTTTGAAAGATGTTGTTACTATAGAATCTGGTTAAACCCTCACAAATGCATCTTTTGTGTTAAGTCTGGTCGTCTCTTAGGATTCTTAGTTTCTGATACCGGGATCATGGTAGATACTCTTAAGGTTGAGGCAATACTTCAATTGCCTTCTCTGCGCACGATTAGAAAACTTCAAGGTTTACAGGGGAAAGCTAACTTTCTGCGTCTGTTTATAGTGAATTATGCCAATATCACTAAGGGTTTCATGTGCCTATTGAAGAAAGACACTCTTTTTATATGGGATGAGCGAGCCCAGGAGTCTTTCGACCCTTTAAAGAAAGCCTTGGTATCGACCCCTCTGTTGAAATCTCCTTATTACAGTAGATATTACTTGTATATTGTCGCGTCCGAAGAGACAATTGGTATGGTTCTAGTTCAGGAGGATGATGAGCTCCATGAGCATGTCATCTACTATCTTAATAAAAATTTAGTTGGTCCTGAGCTTAATTACTCTCACATTTAAAATATAGCTTTGGTTGTCGTTCACGCAGTCCAACGTTTATAACACTATATATTTATTTGCAAAACTATTGTGGTTGCGGATGTCAATCCATTTCAATACGTCCTCACTAGGCGTATTATAGGTGGGAAATATAATAAGTGGATTTTCATATTACAATAATTTGATCTCAACTTTGCTTCGGCCAAGTCCAAGAAATCACTAGTTTTTGCAGAGTTAATATTTGATTTTCCATGATTAGATGAGGATGCTATCCATGTCTATTTGTTTGCAAATGAACACATTTTCCTTGTCTCGTCGTCCAACCCCCTCGTATGAAGACATTGTTTTATATCTTCAAACCTTGAAGTTTGCTCAGCATCTCTCGTGATATGATCGAAGGCGTGGTAGATACCAAGCAAAAAAGTATACCATCGTCGGTGACACTTTGTATCACCGAGGAATAGATGGTATCTTACGTCGTTTCTTAACTCACGAAGAAGCCAAGTCAGTCCTAAATGATTTCCACAAAGGGGCTTTTGGTGGTCATCTTTTTGGGCTTGCGACAACCCAAAAAATCATGTGAGTCGATTACTTCTGGCCCACCATCTTTAAATATTGCATTCAAGAGGTTAAGAAGTGTCACCCCTCCCAGGTGTTCACTCAAAAAATGTGCTCGCACCCATCCCCTCTTCACCCAGTCATCACCATCGATCCCTTCACCAAGTAGGGGGTAGATTTTGTCGATTGCAACCTAACTTCGACTGGGGGGCATAAACACATTATCGTGGCTGTCAACTACTTTACCAAGTGGATCTAAGCCATGCCTACCATAAAATACGATGGGAATACTGCAACCTTCTTCGTGTTCAACCAAATTATCTCTCAGTTTGGTATCCCGAGTGAGATTGTCACTGATCATGACAGTCACTTTCAGAATGAAATGATGGTAGAACTAGCATCCAAGTTGGGGTTTAGACATGGTCACTCATCTCCTTATTACCCCCAGGAAAATGGGCAAGTAGAGGTCATCAAAAAGTCTCTCAAGACCATTTTTAAAAAAATGTCAGCCGGAGTAATTCTGATTGGCACATCATGCTATATCCCACGCTTTGGGCATACCGAACCTCGCTTAAGACTTCCACCAGTTTTTCCCCTTTTCAGTTAGGACTGAGTGTGGATTCGATACTTCCTATTGAATGTGAAATCCCTTCTCTCAAGTTGGAAGTCGATCTCCTACCTGACACTTCAGATTTAGAGCGATACCTTGTGCACCTAGAGAGTCTTGACGAGCAGCGTTGAGATGCCTTTACGGCTATCGAGGCAAACAAGAAACGTGTCAAGGTTCAGTACGACAAGTTTTTATGTCCCCAGTTGTATGTTGAGGGTGACTTGGTCCTCTTGTATGACCAAGCCAAAGAACCACTAGGGGCAGGGAAGTTTAAACCCATGTGGCACAGTCCTTATATCGTGTGACGTGTTCTAGAAAAAGGAGCCTATGAATTGGAAGATTATGAAGGGAATAAATTGACCAAGCCCATCAATGGGCTCTACTTGAAAAGGTATTATGCTTGAGCCCTAGGCTTGGGAGAAACCCTTTGTATACTAATGTAAATTTAGTGTATATACATCTTTTTCCTCTTTTCTTTTTTGTCTTTGGCTTGCTTATCGAGTTTTCCCTTTTGTTGGCAGATGTCAACAGAGTCTTTGGTCTACCTAGGATTTGTAAACGGAGCCAGTTGTTGTACACGGAACTTAGCCTCCATTGCTTGGGTGATTTACTCACCCAAGGGTCTGTTGGTGTCTTTAGGTGGCGTATTCCTAGGGCCATCCACAAATAATGTGGTTGAATATAGCGCTGTCATAGAACTTTTGCACGATGCCATCTCACATGGTATTCACTCTCTAGAGGTTCACCTAGATTCTCAGTTAGTAGTATGTCAGTTGAACATTCATTACCATGTGTGTGATCCTACGTTACTCCATCGATTCCTATGGGTACGTATTTTAGAACGACAATTTGGTTTTATTACATATTTTCACATCCCTAGAAGTTCTAATCATGTATCCGATGCCTACGCTAATTATGTTTTAGATTGGAATTTTTCACATTAATAAAGTAAAGAAAACCATTAAATCAATGTACACATTGTAATATATGAGTAAATCTGAAGACCCCTCTTTATATATTTCAAAAAATATGGTGTTTATATTACAAAATTGGATCTAAAACCCTCAAAATACATATACAGCCGATATGCATATCCCATGACACCTATGCTTGTGGCGTCGAATGTGTATCATGATAGAAAACCATGACATTTGCAAGACACCGGAAGAGTCATACCCATGCTTTAGGTACACCAACAACCTGTCGTTGCATGGCTTCAGGTAGATCCTCTACATGAACCATAGGAATCCTCTGTGTCAGACGAGATAGGTTTCCCTGCACGTTCTATAGGACTCTCTCCGCTTCTCTTACCACTGTCGCATCCCCCTGATGCCTCTATCTATGTCATAGGAATCCATCTGTCCATTGAGGACCCACATCTTTAGTCACACAAGTATCTAGTTAATATTCAAACACCATCCAAAAATATTTGGGTTTCCTTAGAATACAAAAATACAAAAAAAATGAAATATGTAAAAACTTTTACCTATGGCGCCATAGGCGGCTCTTGGTGGAAGTGGCATATCTGGGTCCCCTCTGAAATCAATCCCCGCATAGGGATAGTCGTCTAGAGCAATGATTTTTCTCCGCCACCAGAAGAAAAAATCATCATTGTAGGGTGTCGATACCCTACCTCCCCCCTGTCGTCTCATGACCTCGATCCACCGTGCCATGGTTGGATCACATGGTACTCTAGGAAGGATCTCCACTATGGGTCCCAGACCTAGAGCCTACTAAAAAAAAGAAGATGCAAAGGATAGAGGCAAACCCAAAGTTTCACTTACCCCCCTTCTTTCACTCTGTCAATTGACCTTTCATATTGGTCAACAGTGAGGTACACCAATTGTAGACAGTTGGCCTCACACACTCCAATGCGTAAAACATAAGTGGTCTTGATTCTTGATGCAGCGAGGCGGATCCTATGATCCTGGTAAGCACGAGCACAATGATCTTCAGGCTGAGGTTACCTATAGCCCGGATGGGGATTTGACTTCCCACCATGGGAGTCCATGCAACACAGTGGGCCTCGGTGTACTCCTCGACCTTCATCCCACTCCTTTCCCCATGTGACTTGAGGTCCATAAGCTCTCCTCAACGTGAAAGTCCAGTCAAGAAGTAGATGTCCTGTACTTTGATCCTTTATGGTTGTCCATCAGTGATAAAGCTCTCGCTATCAGGATCCCAATAGCCCACCAGCATCTCCAACAACCTCACTTGGGTCCTCATTCCTTTGAGAGCCCAAAACTTGTATAAACCACATATTTTCAGAGTCGCTTGAGCCACCGAATATTGATCCACTTCTACATCTACCTCCTCATTCTCTCGCTCTCTCCATTCCAAAACCATCCTGCAAAAAACAAATCATTTTTCAGTTAGAAACCTTTCTTTTTTTCCATTTGCATACGTATACGTGGTTTATTTACAAATAGTCATGGGTAGGGCCTGATATACGCCCCATGTGGTTCACACAGGGGCGTATACCTAGTCGTATATGTGACATATACAAAGAAACTCGCATATACCGAAAACCCCAAATTGTGCCCTCAAAAACTAACAAAATAGAACCTAATTCAAAAATGTAAACCATTCAATTTGAAGAGGATGGGATGAAGAGTTACATGATCCAAACAGTTCATGATTTCGTTGCCTATCGCTCCCACAATTGTCGTTTGAATACTGGAGGTATTTTAGTCCAAATTGCACTATTTGGGTAAAAATGAAAATGATATAGTAATTTTTTTATTTTATTACTATTTATAAGTTATGTTTACCCATTTGATATAGTTTTACGCTATTGTTTTTCCTAACGGACTAATTCAAGAATGGTTTTAAGATGGTTTTTGCAGTTTTGACTCAGTTTTCTTGCGGATTTCAATGTCATAGTTCAATATAGCAATGGTGAGGCAAATCTTGCTATAACACTCACCCATGTCAAACATTGGTGGGAAACTTACTGGGAGAAAAGTTTCACAGAGGAATATGGGAAATATGGGGCCAAGCCCACTTGGGATTTTTTTGTGGATGCGGTCAAGGAACAATATTACCCTTTTGATAACTATGAAGACTAGTACATGAGATGGAACACATTGTGGCAAGAGAAGGGCCAAACAGTGTCGGAGTTCACAAATAATTTGCATGCCTTGCATACCAAGCTGGGTATCAAAGACTTTAAGTGACATATGGTTATGAATATCGTGGACCTCTACATAGGTACATCCAAACTGAAATGGATTTACTAAACATCTCATCACTGGGAATTGCCTATCAATATGCTTTCAAAATCGAGAAAAAATTTGGGCATGAGAACAAACGGGAGTTTGAGTCTACAAATACACAAAAACCAAAGCACGGTAAATATGACCCTAACCAATAGCCTCCTGAAAACCATTCCAAGACACGGGAAAAGAAGGGTAAGGGAAAGATGAAGAATGACACTGGGAAGTGGTGCGACTGCCAAAAAATCCCTTGGCACAACACTAACGAATGTCACTCAAAATAGTCATTGGTTGTCAAGATCAAAGACAAGGAGTCGATCCCTGATTCAAAATCTGATCCAAAAAATAATGAAAAAAGACAGATCATCGACGCATACCCCACTATTATTGGTGTGATCGCAACAATTCAACCAGAAGAACCATCAGATCATGAAGTGGGGGAGCACCTCCTCCATTCACATATGTGTATTAAGGGGACCATGTTGAATTGCATTGTTAATAGAGGAAGCCATAAGAACCTCATCTCAGTTGAGTTCGTCAAATAGTTGGGGTTGTCGACAACACCACACCCGCACCCATACAACATCAAGTGGCTTCACCAAGAACAAGATCTCTATGTCAGCCAACAGTGCCACCTGTCCTATGGCATCCATCTCTTCAAGGATGAGGTAGTATGTGATGTTTCCCCTCTTGACGTCTGTGATGTTGTTTTTGGTCAACCATATATGTGGAAATGTCATTGTTGGCACATGGGAAAACCCAGGGTTCAACTCTAATAGTGCACCAACAAGCCCTTACTACTGGCCCTTTCGGAAACACCTGTGAAGTAGATGCAGTCTCACCCGAAGTAGCAATAGGGGGTTGCAAGACATAGGTGTCTACAACCAGAGGAAATGCAAAGTGGATACAAAAAAAAACACACAGATATAGTTATTCTTTACCATGCTTGAGCTTACTTCGAAGGTTATATCTCAGATCTAACATAGCAATGGAATAACAGTATAACAAAAATAAAATAACACAACATCAACCACATAGAACAACAAGATATACGTGGTTCACCCTCTCCCTAGGGCTACATCCACAAAAATTTTCTTCTTGATATATTAAATGGAAATATACAGTTATATCTACGCTCTTAGCTTGCAGATCTCTCTCTCTCCTCTCTTCTTCTCTCCCCTCCATGTGCACCCAGCCACAGGGTTGATCTTCACACCCAGCTGAAGATCGACGATACAATAATGCTCTCGCAATGCAATTCTTCTCTCGCACACAATAATAATCACTCTCTTAACCCACAATGACGAACCCTTCTTCTCTCATCTAGATCTTTAGTTATACATTACAATGACTCCCAAAAAACCTTAGACCGAAGTCTAAGTGTCAAAACCCTAACTTCCAAAACCCTAGGTGTCTAAAACCCTAGGTCCACTTGACCCATGTTTTCAGGGATTTGCTAGCCTATCTTTCCTTCTTTTCCATGAGGTTATCCAAAGAACTCGTTGACGTCTTCTTCTACAAGTTTTCCATAATCCATCTTTCCTTTCTGATCTGTCTTCCTTGGTCTTTTATTCCAACGACTAGATTTTCCTTCCTTTGCTCCTTTTTTTCTTCTTTGACCACTTCGACCCATTCTCAATCATTGTGATTTCCACACAGTTCGTACTTCACCTTTCTTCCTTACTCTTCTCTTTCTTCCATAACCAAGGGCCAACAGGCCCCCAACACTCACATGTGACTCGTACCGAGTCACTGCAAGACTGAACCTTCTGTTTCACTTCGAATTCAGAATGTGCGGAGCAGCATGTGCTCTCTACCCAATCCCTCCCTTCCCTGTGCAGGTTGTCTTTTATGTGTCTGGTACCTAGTTTCAACTGCACCTGGTACCTAGACCCTTGTTCTTATGCTTTTACTAAGAGCTACGAGGCAGCTAGTTATCATAGTACAATTTCAACCGGCTCCCATTTACCAAACCTTCTTTCCATTCTCCATTCAGAGTCTTCAACTGCACAACTCCTCCTTTTGTAACATAGGTGACCTCATATGGCCCAAGCCAATGTGTCCTGAACTTCCCTGGATGCTTCATGAACTTGTTGTTGTATACCAGCACCAAATCTCCTTGTTTGAATGCTTTCCTCTTGATATGCCTATCATGGTAGGCCTTCTCTCATTCCTTTTGTACATATTGATGAAATCCTGCAATAAACCTGTCTTCTTCCATTTCTACCAACTACGCAAGCATGTCTTGTACAATGCCTGTGTCATCCATATATGTAAATGCTACAATTATCAAACTAGGAACCAAATATTCCATAAGTACCACTACTTCTAGGCCAAAAACCAACTTAAAGGGAGTCTGCATTGTTAGCTTCTTGCAAGTGGTTCGATATGCCCATAGTACTATTGGCACTCTCAAATCCCAATCATCTCTATTCACAATGCAAATCTTCGTCAACATTGTCTCCAAGATCTTATTGAAAGCTTCAACTGTACCATTCTCTTGTGGGTGGTATGGCGTACTCTTTTGATGATGAACTTAAAATTCATGAGTTAAAGCTTCAATAGTCTTATAAGTAAAATGAGTACCTTAATCACTCATAAGAATCTTTGGGCATCCAAATCGGGTTATGATATCATCAAATATGAACCGCATAGTTGTAGTTGCACTATATCCATTAACTTCTCTTGCTTCTACCCATCTGGTCAAGTACTATGTCGTAGTGATGATGTATCGAGCTCCAGTGCGCTTTCCTCGTGGGTTAATAGGTCCCACAAAATCAATGGCCCATTTCTCAAATGAATATAAAGTTAGCTGAGGTGCTAAAGGCATCTCATCCCTTCTGGAAGGTTTTCCAACTCTTTTTCATACATCGTAGGATCTGTAGTATTCCTTAGCATCTTTGTGTAAAGTGGGCCACCAGAGGATAGCTCTAAGAATCTCTTACAATGTTTCTTTCCCGACATAATGTCCTCCTACGATGCCTTCATATGCTTCTACCAAAATCAGTGGTCTTTCTGCCTCCATAACACATCTCTGTAAGATATCATCAGGTCCCATCTTATATAGTTGTCCAGCTATAAGTGAAAAATATACAACATGAACTACTAGTTGTTTCTTCTTAATGACTGTCTGTTCGCAAGGTGTCGTTCCTATAGATAGTTACTATACTATCTCAGAAAAGTGATCATCAATCTTTCTAATGGCCAGCAATTGTGCATTTGGTAGTGTATCCTCCAAACTGGTAGGTTCCCCTCCATGTTCTAGCCTAGACAAGTGGCCAGGTCCCTTGTTCATTCTCCCTAGCTTGACCACAATATCAAAGTCATATTCCTGGAGTAACAGCAGCCATCTGCATATTCTTCCCCCAACATTGTCTTGTTGACTAGGTAATTCAATGCAGATTGATCAGTGAGCATATTAAAATGTCCTCCCAACAAGTAGTGTTGAAACTTTTGCAACACATACAAGATGGCTAATCCTTATCTTTCAGTGGTAGTGTAGTTTATCTCAACTGTAGATAGCTTCCTTCTAGCAAAGGCTAACGGGTGGTCAATATCTCCTACTCCAGGTTGTGCTAACACTGCTCTTAATGCATTATATGATGTATCAACGTGCACATGTAATTCCTTACTCCAATCTGGGAAAACCAAAATAGGCGCAGTGACCATTTTCTGTTTCAGTGTGTCGAAGCCCTGTTGGCATTCCTCTGACCATTGAAACTGACAATCTTTCTTTAAAAGATTTTCCATGAGTGTTGTTATCTGTGCATAGCCCTTAATAAACTTTCTATAGTATCCAGTATGTCCCAGCGCAATGCGTAGTTTTCTAACCTAAGTAGGGGGAGGTAGATCAACAATGATGACAATCTTAGAAGGATATACCAACAGTCCCTTCTTACACACAATATGCCCTAGAAACACTCCAAAGGGTGAAAAGAAAATAATTTTTTTTAGATTCATGGAAATCTAACATTGCCTACATTTATCTAACATCAATATTAAACATTCAATATGATTTTTCAATAAGCTAAAGATAGTCCAATCATCAAAATATGCTTCCAACAATTTATGTAAAAAATCCTTGAATGCTTCAACCACCACCCTGGAAAAGATGGCTGGTGCATTCTTCAATCTGAAACGTATCATTGTGTATTGGAAAGAACCCCATTCTATGGAAAATGTGGTCTTATGGCAATCTTCCTTAGCAATCCTGATCTGGTGATAACCTGAAAATCCATCTGTGAAGGAATAAACTTCCTATCCTCCCACATTATCTAACACTTAATTAGTAAAGGGTGTAGGGAATGGATCATGTAAGTAGGAATCATTCAGTTTCCTTAAGTCTACACAGATTCCGATCTCGCCTAAATTCTTATCCTAGACCACCATAGGGCTGATCCATTCTGATTCTTCGACAGGTTCTATGATTCCTGCTTCCAGCATTATGTCTAGTTTGATCCTGACTTTCTTCTTATACTTTGGATTCAATCTATAGGGTCTCTGCTTGACTGGTCTTGAATCTGGTTTCAAGGGGATCTTCATTTCTCCCATGGGGCCTTTAATTCCCTTCATGTCTGTGAACTTGGTTGGAAACAAGTCCTGATACTCATGTAGTAATTCTTTAATCTTATCAATAGTGGCATCATCCTAGTAATATCCAACATTGGCCAACTTAGGTGCTTGCTCTATTCCAATATTAACTTTATTTATTTTAATTGGTTGTCCAATGAAAGGAAGTTCAACTCCTGGTCCTTCTATGTCTCTTTGTCCTTCATTTTCTGCGATGTTTACATTCCTAGGGTCATAATCTTCATCAACATTGATATTGTAGCAACCTTGTAATTTCTGAAGAGGTGTTGTCCACTCATCTTCTTCTTGTTCCAAAGGAAGGTTAGGTGCCTCCTCAAATACTTTCTATCTTACAACTTGTAAATCCTGATCTACTGTGGGGTACTAACTTTCAAATAAAAATGTATCTATAAAGTTCTAATTCATACCGTACCAATCTGAAGTGGTGAGGCATAGTTCTGCTTGAAGATACCAATTGATTGGCATTGTGTCCAAAGTGTTAATGAATTTATGCACCCACTTCTCTTAAGGAATGTTTCTCCAGGCCTCCTCACAACTTCGCACATGGTCCTTCAGACAGCTCTGACCTGTGTATCAAACTTCGCACCCTTCGACTTGTTCTGAAAAGTGCACTGTCATCAAAGTGCAACATTGTACCCACTCCATGATGTTGTTCTTGTGTGTCCCCCACCATCTCGTTGGAGTTGCTTTCAAGGCTTCGTCCAGTGCCAATGGTATCTTTTGTGCTGGTACAATTTCTTCAAATTCCAATAAGAAAGTTTCTAAATGTTTCAAACCATCAAATGTGGGCAGATTACTTACTTTTGTGCCAATCCAACAAACTTCCCTGGTCAATCTAGCACACCTCTACGCAGAAAATTCATACATTTTGTTCTGCCAATTCTCTAGTGCTTCTTTCGAATCTGATGAGCATGTGTTGTCACTTCACCAGCTTAAATTCCCATTTGTTGTAGGATTAATCTAATCCTGCCTCCTTCCTGTCAATTTATATATATTCTCTAGTTCGTTACACAATCTTCTTCTCTGATGGGTTCTATGTATTTGTGAATTTCATCACGATCAAGAGGTGCAATGACCCTAAGGCCATCACCTTCAAATGTCATTCTTCTTTTCTTTAAGTCAACCATAGTAGAATTGTTGAAAGCCCAATCAATTCTTAATAGCACGGGATAAGGACAGCTTTCATCAACTATCTCAATCACATCAAAGTCCGCAAACATCCTTACTTCTTCGATGTCCACAGGGACATGATCCAGTCTTCCAAAGGGGCTTACTGCATGTTGATTAGCCATATTGAGCCTGATAGGGGAGTAAATCAACTTAGGTTTTCCCATCAATGCCTAGGTCTGCTTCATCATAACGTTGACTTCTGATCCCAAGTCAAGGACCACGTAATCTATGTCATATTCCCCAATCTGAGCATTAAGGTGCAGTTCCTTGTTTGTCCTTCTCTTTCTAGATACTTGATGTACTGCTCTATTCAACAGAGGATCTATCCTGCCTATCTCATATTGTCTGGTCAAATTTTGTAGTTCTTGCACAACTATTCCATCCTTAATCAAATCAATGAATGTATATAAGAAAATGACAAGCTTTCTTACCTCTTTTCCTTCTCCAGGTGATGCAGACTGATCAAATACCAGAGGCATCCCACATTCTCTCACTTCTAGTTGTGTCTTTGATGAATAAGCCCATTCTTCTCTGAATTCTCTTCTTGCCTCTTCAAATTTCTGCTTCTCCTTCCTTGGATCAAGCAACTGTGTCTTCTCTACAGCTCTTCTGATCCGTGATCCCTCTATAGTCTTTTATGGAGTCACCGTGTCTTCTCCTGTAACAACGCCTCCTCTAGTGATAACAACGACTTTGGGATCCTCCCCGTGAGGTTCTGTTGATATTAATTGGAATTTTTTGTTTCCCCCTTTCCTCTCCTGAAGTTTCGCTAACAATGTTGGACAATCCTCAATAACATGTTCAAATGAGTTGCAGTAGCTGCAAGTGGTACAAGGGTTTTGACAATCTCTTGCCAAATGACCTGGTTGGGTGCAATTATAACAAATGATTTGACCTCCACCTCGATCGATGCCTCCTCTTCATCCTCTTCCTCTAAATCCACCGTGAGGATCGAAGTTTCCTCTTCCTAGGGAGTTAAACTACGTAGCATTTTCCTCTTGTTGCATCTCTCCTTGAATCCTATATGTATCTCTTGACCTTTCATGCAAGAGGTCATAATCCCTACAGTCCTTCTCATCATGCCCCACCGATTTATAGAATGTGCAGTAAAGGTTGGTAGGTGTATGGACATATTTTTGCATGTAATAACATTCACCAGGGCAATGTCTATTTATACATACCTCGCACCAGGGTAGAGTAACATGCTTCAAAGGGCTCGGAGATCTAGAGACCAAGAACTCATTAAATAGGGGACAGTGTTCCTTTTCATGGCCCTCTGATTTACATCTGATACACCAGATGTATTATCTTTTATCTTTTCCCTTTTCTTTCTTCATATCTTCAACCTGCAGCGATAAGCTAGTTAGATGACTCAAAATTTGACTCATACCTAAGATGGATTCTCCCATATGGGTTGATTCTAGCTTCATGGCTATCTCTAATGCCTCAACCTGTAAAGTGACCTTCTGTTGTATCAGAGGAACTCTGATGTGTGGTAGGAGGGAAACAATGAACCATTCCTTGTTTTTCTCATCTGGGATCTGAAAACTCAAATGGGTTGTCAAGGTCTTAAACCTATGATCAAACTCCCAAACAGGTTCAACTACTCTCTGCTTGATTTCCTTCAATTCTTTAATGCATTGTGACTCCAACTTGGGTTTCTTGAATTCTGCA
The DNA here is from genome assembly GCA_009831015.1 of Picea engelmannii. NCBI lineage: Eukaryota > Viridiplantae > Streptophyta > Pinopsida > Pinales > Pinaceae > Picea > Picea engelmannii. Next base: position 162,959 of record ML782497.1, on the reverse strand, counting down.
CTCAATGCAGTCTTGATATCATTCAGCGGTTTAGGATGTGCAACCCCTTTAACAAACTTCATGTACCAGCTCAGTGCATGGTCTCTCAAGGTAGTACTAAACTAATATCTCTTAACAACTTCATCACTAACTTTCTTAATACTTCATACAACTTCACATAAGAACCAGTGTTGATTGGGATCTTCAGATCCATCTCCTCTAAAGATAGGTAGCCTCATCTCATCTACCATAGATCTTTCTAGGTTTCTTGACTAAGTATGTACTGAACTACTGGTAATAGTGCTCTGAGTGCTCTGATAACTTTGACTACTGTGGTTACTTAACGCTGCTATACCAACATAAGGAGTAATAGTACTTACTTCAATGGTAGGTGCAGTTCATGAAGTCTTTGATTCTTCTCGGCGAGGTTCTTCAGTCTTCCCATCCTCTTCCCTAGTGGACTCTAAATGTTCCTCGTTCAATAACTCTTCTTCCTCTCCACTGTAGAACCCTTTGTCCTGTGCCAGTGGCTCGTGATTTTTCTCAAACAGGTTCACTAGAGGACCCTCTCTCAAGGTTCTCCCATTGGGCATATTTCCAACCTCTGTGTCACTGTCACTGTCTGAGTTCTTGAACATTACTTTTTCAATCCGACCAATTACTGTATCTTCAAGATGTTCTTATATATATATATATATATATATATATATATATATATAACAAGACACAAATCATGCAATAACATCTTGATCTTCAACTTCAAAAAGTGTACAAATTTTCCTCTAGGTCCCTTGAAGAAATATGTCTCTGGTTGGCTATATGACTTGACTTTGTCAATAGAAAACTCAGTAATGTACCCTCCAATAGTGCTATCAAACCAGTTATCTATTTCTCTTGACATGGATTTATCAACTCTCTTGACCTTCTTGATCAACGCTGATGTCCAAACCATAAGTGGTCTAGGTCTGATTTCAAGTTGGGTATATGCTAATCTGGCTAACCACTCGTATAGCTCCTTATGAATTACTACAAATAAAATCTTGTGTATATCAGTAAAGATATACCTTCCCAACCAATCCTCTGTACTAAGATTAGGGTTCTTGTTCTGGGCTTCAGCGAAGTCCTTTTCTTGTTCTTCTATCCACTTCTGAATCTCTATCTTTGATGGAAACCACCTTGACATTCTCTCAATAAGATCCTGGTCACAAAAATGGAACCATTTGTTGGCACAAGGGTAGACCCAGGGTTCAAATCTAACAACGCACCAACAAGCCCTAACTAATGGCCCTTTCGGCAACTCCTGCGAAGAAAATGCAGTCTCACTTGAAGTAGAAATAAGGGGTTGCAGGACACAGGTGTCTACAACCAGAGGAAATGCAAAGTGGATCCAAAAAAACACACAGAGAGATAGTTATTCTTTACCACGCTTGAGGTTAATTCATAGGTTATATCTTAAATCTAACACAACAATGAAATAGCAGTATAACAAAAAGTAAATAACACAGCATCAACCACATAGAACAACAAGATATATGTGGTTCACACTCTCCCTAGGGCTATGTCCACAGAACTGTGCTTCTTATATTGAAGATATATCTCTCTCTCCTCTCTTCTTCTCTCCCCTCCCTGCACACCCATTTGCAGGGTTGATCTTCGCACCCATTTGAAGATCCATGATACAATAATGCTCTCGCAACGCAATGCTTCTCTCACACACAACAATAATCACTCTCTTAATCTACAATAATGAACCCTTATTCTCTCATCTAGATATTTATTTATACATTACAATGACTCTCAAACAACCTTACACCGAAGCCTAAGTGTCAAAACCCTAAATTCCAAAACCCTAGGTGTCTAAAACCCTAGGTCCACTTGACCCACGTTTTCAGGGCTTCGCCAACCTATCTTTCCTTCTTTTTCGCGAACTGCTCCAAAGCACTCGTTGAAGTCTTCTTCTGCTTTCTGAGTTGTCCATGATCCATATTTCCTTGCTGATATGTCTTCCTTGGTATTCTCTTCCAACAGCTAGATTTTCCTTCCTTTTCTCCTTCTTTTCTGCTTCTTTGACCATTGTGACCCATTCTCAGTCAATGTGCTTTCTGCGTAATTCGTACTTCACCTTTCTTCCTTACTCTTCACTTTCTTCCATAACCAAGGGACAACGATCATGTTTTTTATGAGTCTCGACCCCGTAGTATCATTATTATTCTAGGGGGTCAGCTTTACAGGATACCAAAGGTAGTTCTAACTATTATTCCACCAAAACAATGTCGTAAGGAAATCTCTCATACTGCAAAATTCAACCTCTTCAAAATATATTCAAAGGATGCACAAAAGGCCACTACAACCACTGCAGCCTCAACATCTTCTATCGAGCAGAAGCAGATTGCATAAAAGAAAGAAGATATTGTTTCTTCACCTATGATGGTGCCTACACAATGCCTCCTCAAGCTCAGGGACAACATGTTGGTGGAACATATTCAACCCCACCAACAACAGGTTCGTGACAACCTTCCATAGACCAAGCAATGCAACTTCTCCAGCAAGGCACGCAACTCACCAAGATTCAGATTAAACAAATTATTTTCCCTCTTACTCGAGCACTCAACATAATTGAGATCATTTCTTCCTAAAGGGGGAGGACTGATCCAGGTGGATATTGGTGTCCACCCACCTGTTCCAAATTCAAACTGGCTCATCTTGACAGTTTTCAGTTCAACATGTTTCTCTGTAATGGGGGCACTTATTTGTAATTATGGGTTCTCCACATATGAGGTTGTATTGAAGACCTACACAACATCTAGGTGGATATCAGTGGTTTCCCATCTAGTCCAACTAGAATATTTTGGTAGTTTTCATCTCAGTAGATCTTTATGTACTTCTAGGGCCGTTTTGAGGCCCTAAACAACATTTTTGGGGCTTTCCACAATTAAATTGTCGACTGAGTAACTGTTTAATGACACAATGTGTATTTCTCGAAAATACCTTTCCAATGGACTATCACATACCTAAAATGGAGATCGTATGAAAAAGTTATGACCTTTGGAAGTTGATGTACTAACTTACCCCAATGAGGCCCACATGAATTTTGGCGCTTCATCTTGTAGGTTTAGGTTTTTAGATGTTTAGGGTTTTGGAATTCATGTTTATTGAAAAAATGACTTTAGAGCCTCATTGTACTCATCTTCTTGCAAATGAGCATAGTCGTCACATCTCTTCTTAGAGATAAATCTACCACCATTCTAGCGAGTCTTGCATTCTATATTTTTACAATCTCTGTACATTTATTTCATTAATAGAAATCATGTATTGTTGTATTTCTTTGTTTCTAGCAATATTTATGTGTATTTCATTGTAATATCTATGCTTTCATTTCGTTCCGAAAATAATCTGAATCAATAGACTACTCAAAGGACCCACTAGAGGTTCAACAAATTTGGTCATGTCCAGTTTATCACCCACTAGATGACATGTCAATGCTATGAAGGACTTCGTCTCTAAGTTCAATTCAATTGGAGGATGAAACTGTGGCCATCATTGGTGAGATGGAAAAGGATCTATCTTTTCATTGTACCAAGGAAGATTCCCTTTCAGTAGATACTTTAGTAGATTTGGAGGGCAATATCTCTCAAATCCCTTCATTGCTAGCACAAAGATACCTTGGATAAATATGCAAGGATATATATAAGTGATCCTTGAGAATTAAATCCTATCCTATGTGAGGTGAATGCACAAGGTCGATGTTATGATTTGTTGCAAATGAATTTATTTTGGAAAAGACTTACAAAGAATTCAATGCCTATGGTTATGGTTTGCCACAATCATTTGGAAGGGTATCCAAGTTTGTTTTCATTGGAGGAATGTTGGAATTCCAAAACATGAGTGGTATCCCTATATAGGACTCAGAAAATACTTTCCCACTAGATTCTAAAGGAAGGAGGAAAATAAAACAACGTCGATGTGTTAAAAAACTATAGGAACGTATCAACCCTACCCTAAGTGAGAATACTATATTGAATGATGTTTTGGAAATGGAAAACCATGCCCTGGTTGGAAGATTTCTAGGTAGAAAAATGAGTCTAGAAACTCTAAAAGATTGGAGAAAAACCAATTTTGCACCCGTAATTGGTTACTCCCATCAAGCTATTAAGCTAGTATGGGATTGGATAGTATGAACCTTTCAATATATGGATGAGGTGGAATATATACTACATACAAGGTGGAGATGAATAGATCAACCTATTTTTCTAAAAAAGTGGCATATTGACTTTGATGCCAAGTCAACTCATCTAGACATCAACCTAGCTTGGGTAAGGACTCCAGGCCTTCCTTTGATCTTGTGGTATGAACAGGTATATGAAGAAATTACGAATGCATTAACCATTTTCCATGAGATGGATTTTTCATACAAAGAATCAAATTATATGGGTATAACACACATTTTAGTTGGTTTGGATCTTAGAAAAGGGCTAGCATAGTCTATGAAAATTCAGAGACAATTATACCTTTATCACTTAAATTTAGACTACAAAGGAATACCCTTCATATGAAAAGGGTGCCACAACTATGGGAATATCACAAAAGAATGCACTCACTCAAACTCCAATAAAATATGGGTACAGAACAACAATACTCTTATGGGAGAGGAAGACTCCAAAGAACATATTCTAAGCACACAATCTCTGGAGATTTTGAAGGACAAGGGATATACTGGTGGACTCCGAGAAGGTGCTATAGTAACAACCATTCATCCTATGGAGCTAAGCCAACCCAATGATCCATTGATCGTCAAACAATCCATCAACGAGAATTGACATTTTTCCCCAGGTAAATCTCATCAATCCACCCTTTCAAATAAAAGGAAATCATGTGAAAAAATAGTTTTTGTGTATTGGAGTGTAGTTTTTTGATAATAAGGAATAGGAAACTATTATTGAATTTGATGCCAAGTCAACTCATTTGGACATCATCCTATCTTGGGTAAGGATTCTTGACCTTCCTTTGATCTTGTGGTCTGAACAAGTATTTGAAGAAATTAGGAATGCATTAACCATTTTCTATGAGATGGATTTGTCATACAAAGAATCAAATTATATGGGTATAGCACACATTTTAGTTGGTTTGGATCTTGGCAAAGGGCTAGCAAAGTCCATGAAAATTAAGAGAGAGTTATACCTTTATCACTTAAATTTAGACTACAAAGGAATACCCTTCATATGAAAATGATGCCACAACTATGGGCATCTCATAGTAGAATGCACTCACTCAACCTCCAAGAAAATATGGGTACAAAATGAGAATACTCTTATGGGAGAGGGAGACTCCAAAGAACATATTCTAAACACAAAATCTCTAGAGATTTTGAAGGACAAGGGAGATATTGGTGGACTTGGGAAGGTGCTAGAGTAACAACCATTCATCCTATGGAGCTAAGCCAACCCAATGATCCATTGATCATCAAACAATCCATCAACGAGGACTGCCATTTTTCTCCAGGTAAATCTCATCAATCCACCCTTTCAAATAAATGGAAATCATGTGAAAAAAATGGTTTTTTTGTACTCGAGTGTAGTTTCTAATAATAAGGAACATGAACCTATTATTGACTTCCTCCCAAGCCTTTCAAGGATAAAAAACTCCAGCATGTCTCCTCTTCTTACCATTCATATGATAGAGGAAGGTCTTTCATTTAAAAATCCACTTTCTAATTCCTATGAAATTTCAAATAATGATACATAAGACTCTAAGACCCACATAGTCTCATCTCCCAAGGAATCTGTGAAATATAATCTAAGTTCAAGGAGTAAAGGAACCCTCAATTTCCATGGAAAGGAGGAAGGGGGTTTGGGGCTTCTAGATGAAACATGTCTAGAAGGCCATCATAAGGGAAGGAAATCCATAATGTCTCTTGTAACATCCCCATTATAATCCCTAGTGTAATTAATTCTTAATGTAGATATAAAATCTAGATATGGCCAAGAAATGTATATGCAAAATGTATTACTAAATTTTTATAATAAAATGTGATGCAAACTACTAAGGGGAAATGGACATATATGGGGAATGAATTAATCCACAATATGGGGGAGGGTATAGGTAATGTCTATGAGAGGGGTCCAAGGGGAATTTCCCATCTCTATTAATTCAACCCACATTCCTAAAAATTATTATCATTTGTATTAAACTCTATTTTTTTATTGATTGTCCCCAAAGCCAATCATTGAATGCATGTAAGAGGGTGGGTGTGAGAAGTCACATCCCATAGTTATTTGGAGCATGGGGGTTGAGTACAATCATCTCGGGGAAGTGTGTGAATCAATAAAGTAAGCCAAAATAGAGAAAATTTGTAGGGGTTGTTACAAAATTTTTTAGACAATCAGGTTTTGGGCATGAACAAACAACAAGTAGAGAGTAGAAAAGAGTGTTTAGAGCTAGAGAATATATGCATGACAAGTATAGAGAATAAATTCCCTAATAAATTAATGGGATGCATGAGGGACTAATATCAATGAATGGGCACATTCCTTTGGTTGGGCATGTCAAGAGGAAGAGAGCTGGTGGAAAATAGGGATAGCGATAGAAGAATACCATTGGGTTGTGGGATTTCTGAGTTGTGAGTGGACAATGAAGGACCACCCTATTTAGTGGATTACTAGACTCAGCTCGGGGGTGACTTGTTGTTGCGATTCAAAACAACAAGTCTATGGTTGGGTGGAATTTCTATCCCAAGTATCTATTTGCACAACTATTTATAAAAGACAAGTGTTTTATCTTGCTTCTATTTGTATTATGAGCTTATTTGTTGTGTATTAACTCTGTAATTGAGAATGATTTATATGCTAATGTAATAAGTTATTTACTGCATTCATGGGTGATTTTAGAATGATGCAGATGCATCTAATTTATGGTAATAGACAACTGTTAAATATGTATGTAATTTGTAGATGATAAGCTATAGGAATTTAGTTGACATAAATTTTTAGTTTTTATGAGCATTTTTCACATAATGGACCTCAGTTGGGCTAGGGGTCGTTACATCTGTAGCTAAAAAACAAGCTTCCTTATAAATAAAAAGTGACAAACAACTTTCCTTAATAGGGGACATTAGAGAAATTGCCCCCAAAAAGGGCTCCAAATGATTCTCATGGCCCTAAACTGCAAAGGGTTGGCCAACCCTTCGAAAAAATTGGCCTCAAAGAGATTGGTAGAGGAAATTAACCCCTATATCATTCTTCTACAAAAGGTTATGACCAATGGGGAGAAAACCATTCAAGAACTCTCCAAAAGTTTAGGAACTTGGGATTTTTCTTTTATTGATGTTATTGGAAGATGGGGGGCGGGGGGGATATAAGAGACTATTTTGTTGAATGTTTATGGGACATATGTTGACAGGATAAAGAATGAGACAAGTTTTTTCACATGGACTAGCTACAAACTTGGTTAGTAGTGGTGGGAGTGGACCTTAATTTTACTCTAGGATCATTATAGGTATGGGGACCATATGCATAGGTGGATTTTCTTGCTCTTTATTTTATCAAAAAAATTTAAGAATTAGGTGGATTAGATGTTGAGCCTATAAAATTGTCTCCAACCTAGAGAAACAAAAGAACCAAAGAGGCATGTATTGCTAAGAAACATAATGGTTTCCTAATTTCTGAATCTCTTCTTGATGAATTAAATCATATAATACAATGGGTTTTGTAGAAGGGGATTATGATCATAGTTCAGTCATCCTAGAAATATCCCCTTCCCAAGAAAATCCTACTAGTCCTTTCAAGATGAACCCTAAATGGATAAAAGATGATATTTTTATAATCAAGGTTAAATAAATATCAAAACCTTATAATGAAAACTTAAGAGGGTCTACTTCTATACAGTTCCACCGAATCCTAAACAAATCCAAGAAGGTAGCTATACAATGGGCCAAAGAAAATAAGCAAAAGGATGACAATACCCTCAAGGAACTAGATAAAGATTTGGAAGATCTCTATAGTAATGAAGGTTTTGGTTTTTTAACAGAGGAGCAAAAATCAGAGGTGAAACTGTTGGAGGAAAAAAAGAAGGAAAAACCTCCTAGAGAAAGAGAAATAATGGTAGCTTAAAATCATAGTTTTGTGGATTTAAATAGGAGATGAAAATACAAGTTTATTTCACAAGTTTTCCAATCATAGAAGGAACATTAATTTTAGTTTGGATAATTGTAAAGGAAGATAGTGCGTGGGCACAAAAATTCAAGGATATAGTAGTAGAGGGTGTAAACTACTTCTCAACACTCTCCAAAGAAGACTCTCGTGCCACTATAGTATAGTTATTAAAATTTTCAAACTTGTTTCCAAGATTTTTCAATCATGAATACAATCGGGCTTTGACAGAGGAAGTGGGGAAATAAGAGTTGCTTAGTACTCTCCAATTTTTTCAGAAGGAGAAAAGTCCAAGGCCAGATGGCCTCCCTATGGAATTATTTTTAAGTTACTTTGCTTTTATAGATATTATTTAAGAAGGGTAGTAGAGGATACTAGAACAAATGGGAAGATGTGAGGAGCCTTCAACACTACCTTTCTTTCTCTACCAAGGATGGGATTACAACATTCTGTTGGTTTTGGAGCCTAATTCTCTTCCTAATTCAGATGTTTGTTTCAGTTGTGCTTGGACCCCATTCCCTAGATGGGCGTGTGTGGGGGATTTACCCCCCACAATTGTTTCCAGTGGAGTAGCGACAATTTTTGTAGCCCCCCCCACCCCCGGCGGGGGATTCAGGGGCAGCGCCCCTAAAGAAAAATATTGAAGAAAATTACTTTGTAAAATATTGTAATTTCGGAGTCAATATTGACCGTTCATTATAAGGCCGCAGATATGACAGTAGAAGTTATGTTATTTTTTTTTTTGCCTAGAAGCAAACCCTATTTTGTGAGGGAATTGTATTACGACTGTGTTTGTGTGTGAATATTGTATTCTGGGAGAGGAGATTGTGAGAGAAAGAAGAGGAAGTTACAATGGGTGTGTTGTAGGTTGTATCCCTTCATTTTATTGGATAATAAAAAGGAAGGACCTGGTAATTTCTCTAGTGGACGTAGCCCACACTGGGTGAACCACGTATATTTGTGTCTCTATTGTATTGTGTATCTTTTTCTTTTTATTTCTGCATTTATTTTATTTTATTTTATTGCTCTGGGATCCTGTTTTTCTAAAAATTGGTATTAGAGAGAAAGGTAACTCGTGGGAAAAGAGGGTTCTTGGTTCGAGTGGGAGCAATGGTGGTAGATAGAAAGTTTAGGGTCGAGAAATTTAATGGCCAAAACTACGAAAGATGCAGGTGGAATATTATTTATATCAGAAGGATCTATTCCTAACATTGGGTGGAATAGCAAAGAAGTTGACAACCATAAAGGAAGAAGAATGGGAGGTTCTTGACAGAAAGGCACTAGGAACAATATGACTGACCTTAACAACATCGGTAGCTTTCAATATTTCAAAAGAAAATATAGCGAAGGAGATGATGGATGCATTGGATCAACTGTATGAAAAACCCTCAGCATCCAATAAGGTATTTCTAATGAAGAGATTATTTAATATGAAGATGTCAAAAGGTGGGCATGTTGTAGATCATTTAAATTAATTTAATATGGTTACTAATCAACTAAGTTTTCTAAAAGTGGACTTTGATTATGAGGTCATGGCTCTTCTAATATTTTTCTCATTTCCATAAAGATAGAATGGCTTGGTCATGGTTGTAAGTAACTTTGTCTCTGGTTCAAACACTCTAAAATTTGATGATGTTGTTGGTGTTATCCTTAACGAGTAAATGCGACGTAAAAGAGAAGGCGAGACATCAGGTAATGTGTTAAACATGGAGAACAGGGGAAGACAAAAGGATAGAGGAAAGAGCTCAGGGAACTGTGGGAATTATAGGAAGGGAAGATCCAAATCCAGACTGGGAAAGATAGAATGTTGGAATTTGGGGAAGAATGGACATCTGAAGAAAGACTGCAGAGCTCAAAAGAAACAAAGAAATGGACAACAGGAGAAAGATCAAGAAGCAAATGTAACAGGTGATGTGTTACAAAATGCTTTGATTATTTCTGTAGATAATATTTCTAAGTATTAGGTAGTAGATTTAGGGGTTTCATTTCATGCCACACCCCATAGGAAAAATTTTCTAGATTATGTTGAAGGTGATTTTGGATAGGTTCATTTGGGTGATGATGCACCATGCAAAATTGTTGGAATGGGAAAGGTAAAAATAAAGAAAAGGAATGGAAACCAATGGTTGTTGAAAGAGGAAATCCATGTTCCAGATCTAAGGAAAAATATAATTTCAACAAGGAAGTTGGAAATTGAAGGTTGTATATCCATATTTACAGATAAGGTGTGGAAGGTCACCAAAGGATCACTGGTGATAGCAAAAGGAGGGAAGGTAGGTACATTGTATTTATGTACTGGTAATATTGACTCTTCTATCTCTTTAGCTTCTATAAGAGTGGATACAACACTGTGGAATCATACGCCTGGACACATGAGTGAGAAGGGGATGTAAATAATTCAAAAAATAAATTTGTTGCCAGATGTTAAACAAATTGATTTTGATTTCTATGAACACTATGTTTATGGAAAACAGAAGAGAGTTTGATTTCTCAGAGTTGAAAAAGAAAAGAAGAGTGAAAAGTTAGAGCTTCTGCATACAAATGTATGGGGACCAGCTCAAGTATCATCTCTTGGTGGATCTTGCTATTATGTTACTTTTATTGATGATGCAACTAGAAAAACTTGGGTTTATTGCATTCGAAAAAAATATGATGTTTTGACACTTTCAAGAAATGGAAAGCTTTGGTTGAGAATGAGATAGGAAAAAGGTTGAGGTGTCTCAGATCAAACAATGGAGGTGAATATTGCAGCAAGGAGTTTGATGATTATTTTTCATACCATGGGATTCGTAGAGAGAAGACAGTTCCTGGAACACCACAAGAAAATGGTGTGTCAGAAAGGATGAACAAAAACATCATGGAGCATGCAAGGAGTATGAGATTGCATGCAGGGTTGCACATATAGTTTTGGGCATATGTTGTAGAGATTGTTGTTTACTTAATAAACATAGGATCTTCAAGCTCTTTGGATGGTGGAATTCCAGAGGAGGCATGGACAGGTAAAAGGTAAATTATTATTTTTTGAAAACTTTCGGTTGTGAAGCATTTGTCCATATTGATAAAGACAATAGAACAAAGCTTGACGAAAAATCAAAGTGTACCTTTATTGGATACGGTGTTAATGATTTTGGTTATCGCTTATGGGATTATAAAAATCGCAAAATCATTAGGAGTAGAGATGTCATATTCAATGAAAATGTCATGTACAAAGATCAGTTGCAGGGAAAGAAACAGGAAAAAGAAAAACCAGAATACATAGTGCTTGATGAGATCACTGAAAAAGAAATCCCAAAGGTACCAGAAAATCAAAATGTACAGCAATGGGAGAAGCAAGTACCTCAAACTCTTGCAAGTGTTGTTAGAATATCTACAAGGTTAAGTAGACCCCATGAAAGATACTCTCCTTCATTGTATTATTTATTGTTGATTGATTCTCATGAACCAAAAAGTTATGAAGTGGAAATGAAGGTAGACACTAAAAATAATTGCAACAAGGCATGAAAGAGAAAATGGATTCCTTGGTAAATAACCAGACTTGGGACTTGGTTTAGTTTCTTGTAGGAAAAAGAACATTTCATAATAAATGGGTTTACAAGTTGAAGGAAGAAGATGGAGGAAAAAACAATACAAGGCTAGACTTGTTGTAAAGGGGTTTGCACAAAAGAAAGGTATAAATTTTGATGAAATACTTTCTCCTATTGTTAATATTACTTCAATTAAGACTATTTAAAGTCTTGTGGTAGTAGAAGATTTGCATCTTGAACAGTTAGATGTAAAAACAACTTTTCTCCATGGGGATTTGGAGGAAGAGATTTATATGCAACAACCACAGGGGTATGAGGTCAAAGGGAAGGAAAATTTGGTATGCATGTTGAAGAAGAGATTGTATGGCCTAAATAAATCTCCAAGGCATTGGTATTTGAAGTTTGATAGGTTTATGACAGAACAAGGTTATAATAGATGTCATTCTGATCACTGTGTTTATTTTAAAAGACTAGAAAATGGAAGTTATATTATTTTTTTATTTTATGTAGATGACATGTTTGTTGCAAGGTCTAATATGCATGATATAAATGTGCTCAAGAATAAATTAGTTAATTCATTTGAAATGAAGGATTTGGGTGCTGCAAAGAAAATCCTTGGTATGAGAATAACAAGAGACAAGAAAAATCGCAAATTGACATTGTCTCATGGTGAGTACATAGAGAAGGTGTTGGAGAGGTTTAGAATGCAGAATGCAAAACCAGTTAGTACACCTTTAGCCAACCATTTCAAATTAACTAAGAAAATGTGTCCCAAGACACAAGAGAAGATAGAATACATGTCCAGGGCCCCTTATTCATCAACAGTTGACATCTTGATGTATGTGATGGTTTGCACAAGACCATATATTGAGATGCAATGGGAGTTGTGAGTAAGTATGTGAAAAATCTAGGTAAAGAACATTGGGAGGTAGTAAAGTGGATTCTTGCGTATTTTAGAGGTACTGCTACTCATGCATTATGTTTTAGAGGTTCAGACATTGTTCTACAGAAATATATTGATTCAGATATGGAAGGTGATAAATATAGCAGGAGGAGCACCACAGAGTATGTTTTTACTATAGGTCGAACAATAGTAAGTTGGATTTCAAAACTGCAAAAGATTGTTTCACTTTCAACAACAAAAGCAGAGTATGTTGTTGCTACAGAGGCTAGTAAAGAGATGATTTGTTTACAGAGGTTTATGGAGGAATTGGGAAAGAATCAAGAGAACAACAGTTTGTATTGTGACAGTGAGAGTGTCATTCATCTTGCAAATAACTCATCCTTCCATTCTAAGACTAAGCATGTACAACTCAGGTACCATTTCATACAATCCATTTTGGAAGATGGACATTTGAAGTTGGAAAAACTGCATACTAGCCAAAATACTGCAGACATGTTAAAAAAGGGAGTAATCGGGGATAAACTGAGTTCCTGCTCAGTTTCAGTTGGTCTTCAAGCATGAAGGTGAAGATGAGAAATTTTCTAGGTCCAAGGTCGATCATATTCAAGTAGGTACAACAGCAGTGGAATTGTTGTGACCATTCTCCATGTGGGAGATTGTTGGTTGTGGATCTTGATTATCTTCTTGAGTCAGATGTTTGTTTCAGTCATGCTTGGACACCATTCCCTAAAGGGGGGTGTGGGGGGATTTCCGCCCCCCTCCCGAGCAGGGGATTTGGGGGAAGCGGCCCCAAAGTGAAATATTAAGGGAAATTCCCTTGTAAAATATTGTAATTTCGTAGTCAATCTGAACCATTCATTATAAGGTCATAGATCTGACGATGGAAGTTATGTTAGGGTTTTTTTCCCTAGAAGGAATCCCTATTTTATGAGGGAATTGTATTTTGGTCATGTATGTGTGTGAATATTGTATTCTGGGAGAGGATACTGTGAGAGAAAGAAGAGGAAGTTACAACAGGTGTGGTGTAGGTTGTATCCCTTTATTTTGTTGGATAATAAAAAAGAAGGACCTGGAAATTTCTTTGGTGGACGTAGCTATTGTGAGGGAAATCCCCTTATGAACTAGAAAATAGGGTTATCTTATGCATGCAGATATGACCAAAAGAAATCTAATTTTTACCTTCGTCCCCAGACTTAAACCCCATTCCTTTTCAGCAAATACATGGTTAGACCAACATACCTTGTTCTGGATGTTCGATGTCGATCCCCCTTCACGCTTGATCACTTGTTGGCAGCTATCCTCTCAAGATTGACCTGCATACAAAACAAGCAACAAACTACACATGCATTTTACCTATAGACTAATGGGTTAGAGATTCAAACATATATTTACTGAACTATGAAGAACTCATATAGTGGGATGGGAAAAGCATTTATTTATTATTAACTTTAATGAATCAACTTACAATGTTGAGACCGGCCACTGCTCTGCGAATCCTGATCCTGGGCTCCTCTTCAAATGTCCTCCAACTTCTTTGCTTTGTATCTCTTCTTGCACAAGGATAGCTAAAGGGTTGGGACAATGGGAATATGCAATTGGGAAGAGTTTCTTTACTCTATTTCTCCTCTTCCAAATCGGACCCCTATCCCTTCTTTTATAGGCTAGAAGAAACTAGGTATTTGGATGAACCCTCGGCCATGCATGGCCAGGAGTTTCAGTTAACTCACCCAAAGTTGTGTGTTCCGTTGGCAACTTTCCTTTTTTTTTCGTGCCTTTTTCGGTCCACGTGGGTTATTTTAGGTCATCTAGCATGTACACGCATCCAGTAATGGAGTAGGGCACGTGGGCCCTTATAAAAGAGGCTTTTTAAAGAGTTTTTTAGCAGTGCTTTGGCAAAGAATGGATCTGAGATGGCCTGATGCCAGGTAAGCATGTATGGTGAAAATTAGGGTTATAACAAATGCCCCCTAATGTGTGAGGTTAGAAGAGCATCTGATGGCTGAAATACATTACCAATCTTTACTGATGTGCCGAACAAGTGAGCCCAGGGACTAGGAACCGGGAGGCATCGTCTGTAAAATAACAAATGTCTCACCGAGGCAAGCATACCCATGCTCGGGATAAAATAGAATCATGGCTACCAATCAAATACACTGTAGATCCATGTCAAATAACTATATAAAGTGTAGCCATGAAAAATACATAGCAGAGCTACATCTCGAAATCAAAAAGATATACATATAGAGTATCCATCTTCTAGAAGCTTATACGGCCTGATGGCTGGAGATGAGATCTTCAGAGCTCGAGCAACAACTTCAAAATCTTCAAAACTCAAGGTAGGAGTGTAATATGAGTGTACGACTTCACTACCCAGAGGTCTTCGACGGCTCGTCAATCATGGACTAGATAATCTTGATGATCAGACTGAAGGCTTCAATGATTTCGAACAAGGACTTGATTGGACATTCAGGATAGTCGGGTATGAGGGAAAGAGACAAATTGCAGAGGGGCCGACTTAGGCTTGGTAGAAAATTCCCTTGGAACAACACGAAAAATGATGAGACTTAGGCAGCATGGCATTAATCATAAGTTTACGAAGCAGGAGGCAACACAAACTCTCCATATGTTTGGAAGAATAACCAAACGGAGGAGGACACAAATCTATGTACCGAGAACAACTTCCTAAGGTCGTACTACATCCCAAAGGTTGAAGAACAAACAGACAGATGTGCTTTATCCAAGGGAGACTCATTATGCTTCCAATAAAGAAAATACTTTTCCCTTCCTCTTTTTGGGGTATATTTGTTTTTTTTTGTCTTTTTCAATAATTTTGGAAAAAATAATAAAGGAATGTTACGTTACAATGGAGGAATGGGTGTGACAAACATACAAGATCAAGGCACAAGTACAAGACTGATGTTCAAAATAATGATACTCGGGAAAAATCCTCCGGGGGCCAAGGGTGTTAAGACGCAGAAGAAAAGTGCTACAAGGCAGCATATAAGATATGCAAATGCGGTTAACAAAACACACAATGGTAACATCCTTCGATGTAAGTTTAATGAGCCCAGAGTAGGTAAGCTCGGTGGTTTTTCATATTTAGAGAGTCTGAAAAATCATAAAAGGAGACTCCATTGGGGTACCTTTTTCAAAGATAGTCTAGTCGGTTTGAAAAAGGGGTAAACTAGCACTGACAAGACGTCTATTCAAAACCATTTTAACGAGTGTGATAAGGACAAGATCACTCGGCCATTTTTTCATTTTTAAGGAGTATGAAAAAATATTAACTATGGACTCCGTTAGGAATGTTCTTTTGGACCAGTTTAACGAGTGTGACAGAATAAGGTCACTCGACGATCTTTTCAATTTTAGGGAGTCTGAAAAGATCTTAACTATGGAATCTGTGGGGGTTCCTTCTTCGTAAGTTTAGTCCCTCGGGCCCGAAAAAGGGATAAAATTATACATGAGAGTACTCTTCTAGAGAACTGAAGTTCCATAGAGTATACCTTTGTTCGTATAGTTGACCGTCCGAACCGAAAAAGGGGTAAACTACCACCGGACAGACGTGACTTCAAATTTCAGTTTAACGAGTGGGAAAGGCCACAAGATCGCTCGACAATATTTTCATGTTTATAGGGTCTGAAAAGGGATTAAAAGAAGACCCATTATCTTTTGGGAGTCCTGAGGGTGAGGGAAAGAGCGAAGAAGAATCATGCAAAATGAGGCTCAAACTCATATTCAGGAAAAACTATAATGACTCCCAAGCCTACAGTTTTTTATAAACAGCATGGATACCATAATGCAACCAAGATCTACCTAGGGCATCCATGTTCCTGTAAGCTCTATGACCAAGTTGTGACACTTCTAAAGAAGCTATGATGGTTCCATGTCACAACCTGATGGGATCGATCCAATGGAAAAGGAAAAAGACAACAAGGTGCAAAAGTCAGGGTAGAAACCTAACCTATATGCTCAAGTTGATCCTCGGAAAAAAAAAAATCACGGACCGTCGAAAATTACTCAAAACTCCAAAAAATTGTCCCAATACCTGATCAAATCCCTCCTATGCAACTCCTGAATCACTCTAAATGGTTTTTGGCATAAAGAAAATGATAAGGGAGGCCAAAAAAGTGAAAAAAAGAGGCCAAAAAGTCTATAAATAGAAGCTGGCAGCTCATTATCACCATTGTTGATTTGGAGATTGACTCTGGAGCCAAAAGACCCCCTTTCTCAAAAGCAATGATTCTGGGAGCTACAGTGGACAAAACGAACTTCTGTCTAGACCAAGTAAGTACACACTCCATTATCTTGCATTTTAAGTCTTTATTTTTGGATTGGGTTTCATTTTTTAGGGGGGCGTCAACCTTTAAAAGGTCGGCCCTAGGTCCACGCGACTGTCTCTGGATAGGTTGCGTGTACATTCGGGTAGAGTAGACTCTGCATGCATGTACACATGACTGTCACTAGTACAGCCCATGTGGACCCCCTTATGGAATGAAAAAGGCATAAAAATCAAGGTTTAACCCTCCTAAACCTTATTGTTTTGCAAGATGTATGTCCATTGGAGAGAAAGAGAGCATGAAGAGGTGAATGAGTTGGTCGGGGAAGACCCCAATGCTATGGCTACTTTGATGCAATGTGGGTTACTCAAGTTTTTCTTATGTTCTTTCATGCGAGCACAACCTAGGCTACTAAATGCCTTGGTTGACTACTGACATCCGGATGCAGAGGCATTCATGTTAGAGGGGTAGTCACTGGTGCCCACGGTTGAGGACATTTACTTTTTGACTGGCCTCTCTAGGAGAGGGGAACCAGTCAACTTCCAGACTTTTCCTTCGGGGCCACATAACATAGCGGAATTGATAGGTCTATACTGTGCAGATGATACAGACCACTCGAGCACGCAGGTGCCCATAAGCAAGATCACTAACTTATCGCTACAGGCGATAGTATTTCTTATTGGGCGAATTATTGGTTCTATGGCTCTACATCAGGCATCCCGTGCACAGATGAACTATGCAGTCCAGTGCTTAAATGCACAAGTTTTTTATTGGAGTACCACATTTCTTGAGTGTATGAAAAGACAGCTGACAGATTGTGATTTGCGGACACATAGAAACTTCAGGTTCGGGACCATTCTGTGTTCGTTCTTTTTTGAGAGAGTTTTGAGTTTTAGTCCTCGAGTAGTGGTATGAGGACATCAGGCCTCTGTTCCTGCTGTGTGTATATGGGCAGTATTATTGCCGTGATAGGGTGGCAGAAGGACCAATGAATCCTTCGATGATGACTTCTTTGCGTGGTTGTCCCGAAAGATCCCGGTTATAAAGGATTACCCCTATGTCGGGATTGATTTCTCGAGAGACCATGAGATACCGGTACCTCCTGGGTAGGAGCAAGGGGAGATGGGTAAGTCTCTGTCTTTGTAGTTTTTTGTGTTTTAAACATATGTAATTTTTATGTTTTTTTTTTTATATATATCATTTATTTTTGTTATGCCAGAGTATTTGATGGATATGTGTTCATTATGTGTAGATGTGGGACCAGTGCGACCCCCTGACTATGCAAGGAACAGGCGTCGTCCTCAGCCAGGGGCCACATCTGCTACTGCAGGGGGACCAGCAGTAGCAGGAGATCTTCCAGCCGGGGAGGCTGAGAGGGTATTGAGACGAGTCGAGCGTAACTTTACTACGCTCACTCGCACGATCTCGATGGCAGAGATTGAGGACCTGCCACCATCTATGCAGCCTCATGTAGTGGGGGCACCACGAACGTGGGTCCAGTTGTTCCGGCATTTATCCAACGTTGTGGATCGGTATAATAGGGCCCACAGGCCTTGACTTTAACTAGACATTTTGACGTGCCACAAGCACTACTTGTATATTTTTTGAGGGCATAATCCCTATGACTCATTATTGGTCCTATTTTTGAGGCGCTTGTGTCCATCGGTGTACTCTGGTTACATTATGATATTATATATGATTTTTTTGGTCTTTTGTGTCTTATGGATCATGTGTGCAAAAAAAAAATTATTTACATGTTTATGTGAATGTTCTTTCATATGTGTGCAAGATGCCAATCTAAAATTTGATTAGCTAGAGTATCTGTAACTTCGTTTAATCTCCTAGGAACATGAAAATATGTAATATAATCAAAGTTTCGTTCTAAGAGATGTACCCTAAGGAATAGTGGGTGTAAAGTTGTATCATGAACCCAGTATACTCTGTTTAACTGAGACACAACCAGTTGAGCATCGAGATAGACCCAGAGATGAGAGATACCTAATGACAAAGCATCACAAAACAACTCAATAACTGCACTATACTCAGCGAAATTATTTGTGGTGTCACCTAAGCATATACCTTCGGAAGATAATAACTGGCCTTAAGGTGTAAAGATTACCCAAGCTGCGGAGGCAAGCCTCCGAGTGTGCCAACTAGCACCATCTGCATACCCAACGAACACCTTGGAATCACTTGACATCTTCCACAGTGACGAAATATAACATCAATGACACGTCCATGACACTAAAAGAAACTAAAAAGTAATAGTACAAAGACTATACATATGTTACAAAAAGTTACCCACAATGACATGACTATGAGTAATACTTCTTGAGATAGAGCCCATTTCTAGGCTCCGCCAAAGAAGTCCCTTCAAAATCAACCAAATGATAAGTGCCCTTTTTTAAAACCTCTTTTATGATGAAAGGTATGAACCACATGGGTTTGAATTTTCCTGCCCCCATGGGGTCCTTATCTTGGTCATAGACCAGGACAATGTCGCCTTCAGAGAAAATATGAGGATGAACGGACCTATCATACTGACACTTGACCTTATGTTTATGAGCCTCGTTGGCTAGGGCTTCATCACGACGCTACTCATTGAGTTTCTCAAGGTATACTAACCATTCTTCTAGTGGAGAAGTGTTTGGCAATAACTGTACTGCCAACTTTAGAGATGGGATCTGACATTCAATAGGCAAGACTACCTCCATCCCATAAACGAGTTGGAAAGGTGAGAAACCAGTTGCAGTCTTAACAGATGTTCGATAAGCCCATAATGCCAAATATAACATCAAATACCAATTTGACTTGGTTGAGTTGATCGTTCGTTGTAGAATGGTCTTAAGAGTTTTGTTCACAGCTTCCACCTGACCATTTGCTTGGGGGTAATAAGGTGACGAATGTTCCTGTCGTAACCCAATCTTTGATGTTAACTCGGTCATCATCTAGTTTTGAAAGTGACTGCCATGGTCAGTGACAATCTTCCTTGGGGCATCGAACCTTACTATTATCTGGTTGAATAAAAAGAGAGTTGCAGTCTCTCCATCATCTTTAAACGTTGGCATAGCCTCAACCCACTTCATGAAGTAGTCGACAACTACGATGATATAGCGGTGCCCCTTTTCTGAAGGAGGGTTGCATGTAGTGTAATCAATCCCCCATTTGGTGAAGGGACCAACTATGATGATAAGAAACATGGGAGTTGGATGTGACCTCATCTTCCAAGAGAAGATTTGGCATGGATGGCACTTCTTGACCGATTCGATACAATCTTTGATAAGTGTCGGCCAGAAGTAACCTTCTCATAGAATCTTTTGGGTTGTTTCCAACCTAGACAAGTGACGCCACAATCTCCGGTATGGAAATTGTTAAGCATGATAACCACTTCTTCGTGAGTGAGACATCGGTGTAGGATGCGGTCTACACCTCTCTGATACAATGTATCATCGAGTATGAGATAACTCTTAGCCTGATGGTGTATGCGTCGACGCTCATCACAAGAAGAAGTAGTGGGACACTTCAAAGTCTGGAGATAGATAAGTATATCTTTGTACCAAGGATCCGAAGAGGTGATCAAAAACATACCTCCTCTAATAGGCGACTCTTTGGGCACAAGATCACCTGACTCAACCGCAAGTTCCGAAATAAGTTCTGCGAAGACCAGTGACTTTTTGGACTTCACTAAAATGAAAGCCAAGTCAAACTCCTGGAGGATGACGATCCATCTACTGATTTTTCTGCCTATTACTCGTCGTGTCAACATGTACTGAAATCGATTCACGACAACAATGACGGTGGTCTTACGAAACAAAACATAATGACGGAACCATTGAACAGCATGGATTGCTGCCAACGCAAGTTTTTCGATATGAGAATAATTGAGTTCCGGTCCTACGAGGCCTCGACTAAGGTAAAAGATGACATATTCAGCGAACAAGTCATCTTCTTGAACTAAGACCATGCCAATGGTTGACTCTATTGTAGCCAAATATAATAAGAACTCTTTGTTATAGTTAAGTGGCCGGAGCAGAGGGGAAGTTGTGAGTGCATGTTTCAATGTGGCGAAAGAGTGTTGAATGGCATCGTCCCAATAAAAAGGAACTTCTTTTTTAAGTAGGTGCATGAATCCCTTGGTGATCTTGACGTAGTTAGCGATAAAGCGTCTTAGAAAATTTTCCTTGTCCTGTAGACTCTGAAGTTGAAGGATTATGCGTGGGGGGGGGGAAACTAAATTATTGTCTCAACCTTGATGGGATCGACCATGATCCCTATTGTTGACACTATGAAACCTAACAATCATCTTGACGTTATGCAGAAGCTGCACTTGTTTGGATTCAAGTGAATCCGAAAGTAGAGACAACGTTTGAAGATAAGTCGGAGGTGTATGGGATGATCCGTTCTCTTGCAAGATCAAGATGCTAAATCATATAAATAGGCCTCGAATATATGCTTGAGGTCATGGAAAGAAAAAGACATGGCCCGCTAAAAGGTGGCTCCAGCATTTTTGAGACCAAAAGGCATCTTACGATACGCAAATGTACCCCATGGACAAATGAATGTCATTTTGTGTTGGTCTTCGGGTTTGATTTGTATTTGATTATATCCTGAAAAACCGTCCATGAAATAAAAGGCTTCGCAACCTGCACATTCATCAATGATCTGGTCAATGAAAGGTGTGGAAAAATTATCTTTGGGACAGGCCTTGTTCAAATCATGGAAGTCAGTACATACACAAATCGTGCCTTGTTTTTTATTGACCGGCATGGGGTTTGACACCCATTGGATCAAATGGATAGGATAGATAAACCTGGCTTTTAGCAATTTCTCAACCTCAACCTTAATGGTTGTTTCTTTCTTAGGATTAATGGGATGAAGCTTCTACTGAACAGGCTTGGCAACAGGATACGTTGTGATTTCATGTTCAACTATTTTTGGATCGATACCTAGCATTTCCTGATAAGACCAGGCAAAAACGTCACGGAATTCTTTGAAAAGATATGTATAGAGTTGAATCTCTCCCAGGGAGCAGTCATCTCCAACGAAAACATTCTCCACGATGCCAGGGTTTCGAGAGATATTGATCAGTATGGTTTCAGCGATGGTTGCCATATTACCCTCAACATAAACTTCGTGGGTAGCTAAGAGATTAATAGGACAAGACCGATCTCCCGTCGTAGTCACGGTGTATTCTCCTGCTTCGATTTGGCTTAACTATGGGAGGAAGTATGATCTGTGATGAAGATCTTCCCAGGGTTTTTCCAAACTAGTCATTGCTTCAATTATTGCTTTGTCAAAGGGCAAGACCAAGTCTAATGAATCGGTGCTAGCGAGAGAACCCTAAGCCCAAATAGGTTCTAGAAGTGGATCGAACTCTTGTGCGGGAGTTGGATCAGTGCTAGATGAAGCTTGCTGGACTAAAGAGTATGCTACTTTAGCTACGGACAAGGGCATGGACATGCCCGGGTGCCCTATCCCATCCATCGTGGCCGATGGGAAAGGAAGCATCCACAGATCATCGAAGTAAGTCGTGCAGAATGAAGAAACTTGAAAAATCTCAACCTTATGGTGATTGGATATAAACTTGATATCGCCTTGAGGGGGAGGGTAATTGAAGGTACCCATCAAACATGGGCACAAACCAACCCCTACATTGACAACACCTGGTTGAAGATTATCAATCATCGGGACTGTGGATTCCCCCAAAGCAAGGTCAGGTCTGGAAAAAGACAATTGATCGATGGTCACTATCCAACCCTCGTGTGGAAACAACAAGACCTGGAAAACTGTAACAACCACTGCCTGCATGGAATAAGTCCAACTCCTTCCTAACAAGAGGTTATAGTTGAGGGGAGCATTGACTACCTCTACTTCAACACACATGGTCTTCCCTCCTAACTGCATGGGGAAAGAAGAAACGATACCATGTGGTCGGAACGAACGACCATCGAAAGCGGTGAGGAGAGTAGGTGACGGAGACAAAATGGGCTGGCCAACGGCCTTCCAACATGCCAATGACATAACGCATCTCGAGGCACCCTCATCAACCACCGTGCAAAAGATATTTCGAGTAAACGTTTTTGTGGGATAACCCACTACTATCTGAAATGCTACGTGGTAAGGTAGACAAGGTTTTAAGTCGGTTGTATCCAGCATGATTGCACCTGGATTACAAGTCTCGGTATATCCTAAAGCGGTTAACAAGGATTTCCTCTGGGAAGGGCAGCTTTGGAGGACCTCCAAACCGGACATCACACAAGGGGTTTGTGATAAATATTCCACCACGGAGTAGTTCTGGACAGCCCTTGCATTTGGGTTATGATAAGATTTTTTGAATGCGCCTTTGGGAATGCGTGTCATTGTTTCACCCAACGTCTTCTCAATATGTGGAGGAAGAGATGGGAGTTTAGCTTCTTTACCCTTCTCAGAAGTGCTTGGTTTACTATAGTCATGCGCTCTAGTCGATATAAAAGCATCACCCCTCATCATATAGATGTTCGCGGATGCGGGGTTATTCGTAGGCAAAGAGGGTTCTTGGCTACCCCCTTCCGTGCTTGTAGAGGCTTGGGTTAGATTTTTCCCATGTTGAAATGGATTGGTCAACACAGCAGGCTGCGTCAAAAACTTTTGGGCTTTTGCAACCGGAGGACATAGATGGGTCGGGTGGTCTTTTGCACACAAGTTGCATGGATACCTCGCCTTTCGTTTCTCAGTGTTGTCTCTACGAGCATTATCGGTAGGTTTTTTATCCCCCTTACCCTTCTTTCGTTGTTTTTTCTTTCCTTCAGGCTATTGGGTGGCCTTTGGGTTAGTCGATTGCACTGTGTGTACCTCTGATGTTTTGGTAGGGGGAGCAGCCAAAGTAGTAGTTTGGTTGGCCGCTGTGTGTTGTATAGATAATTGTTGCAACTGCTTCGTCAATTTCTCAGCGGGCTTTGTTTGTGCTAAACCAACAATACCATCGGCATGTGGTCCATCTCTCTGTCTAGTTTTATCAAGTATTGAGTGTGGCGCATCTGGCAAGATGTTGTATAATAAACCAGACTGAGAATAGATGAGCTGAAATCGTTGAGCTCTCATGATGGCGTCTTCTTCAGAGAATACTCTCGACGTTGTGACATCTTTGGATAACTGCGGGACCAAATACTTAAGGAACCACTCAAGCAGGAATGCTGGTGGGACTGGCACCTTAATTAAACTCTTACGGCGTCTCCATTCTCGAATGTGATCAGAGATATGGTCCGTTGTTGTCTGTTTGAAATTGGAAAGTAGCATTGTGCCAACGTCATATCTCATAGGTAACTGGAAATGGTTTAGGAAATCCATCACCAGTTCGTTAAAGGAAGAGTACCTTGAGCAATCGAGCTCAATGTACCATTTCGCAGCACTCCCAATGAGAGTACATTGAAACAATCGCAACTGTACGGAGTCATCTTTCAACGAGTTAGATGAGCACCGAAGATGGAAGGTAATCACATGATCTCTTGGATCTTTGTTAGGCTTAGCTTCAAACTTTGGGATGTTCGAAGGAAACTTCATCAGCATAGGAGGCCAACGCGGATCATGACAGATAGGGTCATTCAACCACCTTGTCAAATCTGGCAAGTGCAAATTCACCATGAAGGGTAGCTTGTGTTGTTGGTGATAACCTGGGAAAAAGGGGCCTGGAGTTTGACTGGCACCAGGTTGCCAAGAAAAGTTCGGCTGCTGGCCCAGATTCTGGTAGAAACCATGGCCCTAGCCAGCATATGGATTTTGCGTATGTGGAGACATCACCGGCTGATTTCCAAAATAGGACATAGATGGTTGGGCATGCATTACATTCGAAGGACTTTGGGAAGGGTTGCCCCATGTCGGTCCCGTGGTGATAGGCATAGTAGTTTTTCCAGGGTTCCATTGATTGTGGAAATAATTACCCTAGATTGGCATTCCAAATGAGGGAACAGATCCCTGCTAAGAATTCCAAGGCCCTGATGTGTAAGAAGTTCCTAGGTTTGCCCCCTGTGCAAGAATAGTACCCTGCATAGGAATAAGTTGTCCAAAACTAGGATTTCCCCCAGTCGAGAAGGTGACTGACGAGAAGGCGTTGTTACCAAACACTCCTATCAAAGAAAACAGTGTCAAACCTACCAACATACTATGTGAAGGTGGTCCTTGACTCCCCGCTCCAAATAAACTATGGTGTGTAGGTTGCCCGGCGAATTGCTGATGCGAGCCACTGAGTGAAGGGGACGAAGGAGGTATATGACCTCCTCCGTAAGGGAAAGTGTTAAAAGGAGTAGGAGTGCCCCCCATGTGACCTTGCAAAGGAGTGCTAGAGCTCCCTACACCCAGACTTGAAGTCTATAAAGTGGAGTAGGAAAGTACAGGACTTGTACCTGAACTAGGCATCCCATATGAGAATGGAGGGCCTTTCGCACTTGGTGCGAAAGGGGTTGTGGCCTCCACCAAAGACGAGATCGAACCACTATACAATGTAGAGGTGGTCGAGACCATGGTGGCTCGGACTGGTGATGGTGGGTTAGGAGGTGAAAACTCTCATGTGGTGATGATTGTAGTGGGAATTGAATAATTCCCAGAAGGAGTAACAACATTTGTTTCCATTGCTACATGCAACACTGTCTGGCACTTGTAAGGATAAATCGGTACAATGGTGGGTGCCGAAAGATCAGTGGTGGAGGTTTCAACCAGACCAAAAGCTTTTGCTCCAAGGTCTAAAACAGTCGATTCCTTTGGATGTTGGTCGGGCACAATTTCTTGTGACCCGGTCGCTTCAAAAGACCCTTGTTGGTCTAGCTTTCGCCTTAGTGGTGGCGGGGGTGGCTCCAGTGTAATCTACGGTAGGCCAAAAAGCCTTCATGACCGGTGGAGTTCATGATTCTCCATTGTGTGAGAGGATCAAGGACACACTAGGGTAGTCTAACCGTTCAAAAACAACACGCACTAAAAAAGTCCCTAGAAGATAAGATAGGCAAACACTAAATTAATTGGAAGAACAGTTACAACAACCAACACTAGAGCAACTTACCGGTGCAAGTGCAACTCGAAAACAGAAGCACCCTCCAGTTATACTCTGCAAATCATGGCCCGATGTCTGTCCTAGGTACCACGGTATACCCCTGCAGTCACCTGTGTATGTCCATAAAAAAAATAGGCAACTAGGTTGCCAGCGCACGAACAGTCACCAGGCGGGTATAGTCGAAAGTCAGGTAGACCACAATGAGAAGGGTATCAAGCCTGAAACCTGTCAAGGGTATCGAAAGCAAGTGGTCTGGAACACAACTGAGGACCTCGAATGGATTCAAGACCCACAAAGCCCCATGGCAAATGCAATCGACGAAATCCCAAAACAAGCCCTCTATGCGTGTTCTCCACTACGATTGGTCCAGCTTTGGAGGGGTTATCTCTGCTACCTTTCCGCATGCGACCTCGTGTTTATCCCCTGTGTTAGAGGGGGGTCCCGGATAACTTTCACAATACTGGACTTAGACACTCCCTAACTCAGACTCCAATGTTTAATTGTAATGGCCTTGAAGAGTTTCCTCTCCAACCTAATCCAAGGCCCTAATCCTGAACTAGTTGGTTAACCCTACAAACATAAAAGTCTAATAAATTTTAGATTTAGCGTTAATTTTATGGCTTGTCTTATGTCAAGGGGTATGAAAGTGAAACTGATGATGTGTAAAAAACGAAAGTAAAAATGAATAAAAAGATGGAAACAAAAACTTTCACTTAATGCAAAATTTCAACAACTTTTCAATTTTTTTATTTTTATTTTTTAATTTTCTAAGATTTTGGACAGCAAACTCAAAAGGAATTTCACTCTACTACGAGCTACTTATGATCTAAGTAAACTACAAATAAATTATGAAATAAAATACTTTTCCCTGGTTAATAATGCAGAATCACACTCTTCAACCAAACAAGAAAATGAAAGAGGTTTTTTTTTATTTAAATGTTGATAAAGCAAAAAGGAAAAATACCAACAAGTAAAAAACCAAGAAAAACAATTATGGCCTAATCGTAGATCGCAAAGAATCACTTCAATAAATCACCCACTAACAACTTAAAAAATGACTCTCACACTTGTCTAAAAACCCTAAAAAATTATTTTTTATGACAACTTTTAAATGAGAAAAATCAAGTTAAGGCTAAGATTAATCCTAAGCTATTGACTACTACGACAGAGATTCAAAAACTTGAGAGGTATAACTCTCATCAAGGGAAAGGATGATTGTCTTACCCTCAACAAAAACTATCCCGCACAAGCACGCTACTGATAATCCAACAACAAGCGTGTGAACACGAGCTGTATAGAGCCAGAGGGTGTGTACACACGGGCTAACCTTCTACAGGCCGCGTGTATCTCTAAAACTCTGAAAAAAATAATAACAGACAATCCAAACCAGGAAGAGACCACTGATATTGAGAACCAGGATCTTTTGAAGGCTTGGACACTCTATTTAACAGAAAAAACAAACAATGTAAGGAAAAAATTCGTAAAACAAACCAATCCGAGATAAGACTGCAAACAACCAAGACTTAGAAAGAATTCCAGAAAACCCCTGATAATGTCTGATTCTGATAGGAAAGAGGATGACTGCCTCAAAAATTTTCTGGACTCTACACGCTACTACTACTTCTTTAGCTAGCGTTTACACACGAGGTGTAAGAGAGTAGGGCGCGGGTACACATGTGCAGACCTTATACAGGCCGCGTGTACCTCTGTGGGTCTCGAAAAAACATAGTCAAGCAAATAACAAAGACAGCTAGTATGGGAAACCAGACTCTCTACTAGCTCAGACTTTGTAGAAACTAAAAAAAGGGCAAGAAAACCAGTCTTTTAAAACTACCCAAAAATAAAATTCCAGGAACCCTAGAGACATCCCCAATATGGTTGCCAATTCTGTTGTAAGGGAAATCCCCTTACGAACTAGCAAATAGGGTTATCTTATGCATGCAGATATGACCAAAAGAAATCTACTTTCTACCTTCGTCCTCAAACTTAAACCCCATTCCTTTTCAACAAATACATGGTTAGACCAACATACCTTGTTCCGGATGTTCGATGTCGATCCCCCTTCATGCTTGATCGCTTGTTGGAAGCTATCCTCTCAAGATTGACCTACATACAAAACAAGCAACAAACTACACATACATTTTACCTATAGACTAATGGGTTAGAGATTCAAACATATCTTTACCGAACTATGAAGAACTCATATAGTGGGATGGGAAAAGCATTTCTTTATTATTAAATTTAATGAATCAACTTACATTGTCGAGGCCGGCCACTACTCCGTGAATCCTGATCTTGGGCTCCTCTTCAAATGTCCTCCAACTTTTTTTCTTTGTATCTCTTCTTGCACAAGGATGGCTAAAGGGTTGGGACAATGGGAATATGCAATTGGGCAAATTTTCTTTACTCTATTTCTCCTCCTCCAAATGGGACCCCTAGCCCTTCTTTTATAGGCTAGAAGAAGCTAGGTATTTGGACGAACCCTCGACCATGCATGGCCGAGAGTTTCAGTTGACTCACCCAAAGTTGTGTGTTATGTCGACAACTTTCATTTTTTCATGCTTTTGTCAATCCACGTGGGCTGTTTTAGGTCAGCTAGCATGTACACGTGTGCAGTAATGGAGTAGGGCATGTGGGCCCTTATAAAAGAGGATTTTTAAAGATTTGTTCAGCAGTGCTTTGGCAAAGAAGGGATCTAAGATGGCCTGATGCCAGGTAAGCATGTATGGTGCAAATTAGGGTTATAACAGTAGCCCACACTCGGTGAACCACATATATCTGTGTCTCTATTGTATTGTGTATCTTTTGTGTTTTATTACCGCATTTGTTTTATTTTATTGCTTCGCGATCATGTTTTTATAACACATCCTTTGGGAAATTCAAGCCAATCTCCCTATGCAACTGTATATACAAAATCATCTCCAAGGTAATTGCAAGAAGACTAAAAAGAATCCTATGAGGGTAAATTTTAGAAGAATAGTTT
The DNA here is from genome assembly GCA_009831015.1 of Picea engelmannii. Classification (NCBI taxonomy): domain Eukaryota; kingdom Viridiplantae; phylum Streptophyta; class Pinopsida; order Pinales; family Pinaceae; genus Picea; species Picea engelmannii. The sequence continues at coordinate 134,126 of ML782497.1, read as the reverse complement.
GGATTTCTAGAGGGAAGACAAATTCATGAGGTTTTAGGAATTGATAAAGAAGGTCTATATTGAAATAAAATCAAGAATCAAAGGTCAATGGTGATAAAAGTGGACCTCTACAAATCTTATGACAAGGTAAGCTAGTTATATCTCAAACTTATCCTAGTAAATAACTGCATCACTTCTTCATCTTTTATTGTTTTAATAAATGGGGCAACATACCCTTTCTTCAAAATTGGAAGAGGCCTGAGACAAGGGTTCCCCCTATCCCTGCTCATTTTTCTTATAGTCGTTGAAGGACTAAGTGGGCTACTAAAGGATCCCACATACAATGGTAGTTTCAAAGGAGTTCAAATAGAAACTTCGTGCAGTGTCACTCATTTACTATTTGTGGATGAAATCTTGATTTTCTGTGAAATATCTAAAAGGGTGATTGAAAAAATCAGAGACATCATGACATTATTTTGGAAAGTGACAAGAATGACATTAAACCCTCAAAAACCAATGATCTCCATGTGGGGATTGTTTGAGCAAGAGAATATCTTTGTTTCACAAATGTTCCCTTACCAACAAGTGGACTTACAGTAAGGCCTGAAATACTTGGGTTTTTACCTAAAACCAAATATGTACAAAAAAGAAGATTGGAAATGGTTAAGGGCCAAAGTGGAAAGAAAGATTAATTCATGGTGCAATAGATGGATATCCCATGGAAGGAGGATGGTTTTGTTCAAAGCGATACTAGTATCAACTCCAATATACTAGATTCCCCTAGCATGGATACCAAAAGGAATAATGTAAATTATTAGAAGATTATATTATATGTTCCTTTGGTATGGGAAACAAGAGAAAAAAATATTTTGTCCTTGCATTGTGGAACTAGCACTCCCAAAGGAAAAGGGTGGTTGGGGCTTGAAGAAACTTTGTTTCTTCTCAAAAGCCCTAGTAGCAAAAAATGTTTGGAGGTTGACTTAAGGATTTTGGTTGTGGGTAAAGGTTGTAAAAGTGAAATATATTTCTCCAGATAGTGGAGAGGAATGGATCAAAAATCTAATTAATCAATTCTACAATGCCTAACATTTGTGGAAAATAATATTTTTTTATTTTCAATTGGTGGGGAATTGGTTGGTATGGCAAGTGGGCAAAGGTGATAGAGTGTAAATTGGTTTGGACCCTTGGGTTGGCAACAAATGCAGGCACATGCTATCACACCAATTGATACATGAGTTGAGAAACAAAGGATATTATATGTTACAACATGTTCTGAACTAGGTCAGGAAAAGTATATGGAACCAAGCTTGGTTGTCCTAGAGGGACTTAGGAAATGGGGAAGAAAATGCAAGAGAATGGAAGGGATGAATGGGTTCTCTAAAATATGGCAACATCATAATCAAAGAAGAGGAAGACCAACTGGTATGGTCCCTAAATCCATTAGGAGAATATGTACCAAAACTAGGATATGAGGCTCTTGCCGAGGAGGGTAGAGAAGATGTACATGCCTAGTGGTGGAAATGCATGTGGAAACTTAAGATCCCTTCAAAATAAAAAATCTTCATGTGGTTTATCTTGAACAACATGGCTCCTACCTAGGATATTCTACAAAAAGATCTTTTGTTGGACCTAGACTATGTAGTCTATGCCAACATGCAAAAGAGAGAAACACTCATCTCTTCATAACCTGCCCCTTTAAGTTAGAAGTTTGGAAGTAAGTGGAAAGGTTTATAGGGCACCAAAATTTATGGGCAGGAGAAAGTATTGAAGTGTCCTTTCAAAATTGGTGTGACAACAAGGCTTTAAAATAGGTTAGATCCCTACCCTTAAACATTGCATGGGGAGTCTGGTTGGCCCAAAATATGAAATTGTTTGAAAACACTGAGATGTTACCTTTAAAATGTGTTGTCCAGGCGTTAAATATCCTTAATGCATGCCCAAAATATCAGGACAAACTTAAATTGCACAAATCCAAGGAAATGGGAATTAGCAAGCCCATTCCTTGGGTTTTCTTTGATGGAGCTTCACAAGAAACTCCACCTAGGGGGGGGAGTAGGTGGAATATTGTATATAACTCCAACAGACCATTTCATTTAAGGAAAGAATTAGCTAGGAAACCAACATTTTTTGTGAACATGGCTCTCAAATTGGTCCTACGACTAGATCATGAGGTTGGGGTCTCAAACATTCAAATCTTTGGATATTCTTTGTTAGTTATTCAATGGATGCAAAAGAAAATTGCTTTGAGAAACTTCATATTACAACCTCTCTATAATGACATTTAGTCTATTATATCATATTTCTTAGACATTTCCTTTTCACATATCTATAGGGATAGAAACAAGATTGTCGATGGACTCTCTAAATATGGAACAAGGTTGGAATGTGGAACTTGGGTGGTCTTTGAATAGTTGGAAGGGACCATCTTAGAATATGCTTATGATCTGTGACTTTGAAGATGTCTTTTATTTTTGTTTTACTCCTTTTTTCATGTATAAAGATGGGATAATATGGTGTTCACCCAATCAAAAGGAATAAGTTTTTGTTAAAGTTTTTTTTTAAGTTGTTGAATGAAAACTATTTTTTGAGCAGTGGAAAGAAGTTACGAAAAATTTAGAAGATAAAGTCACAAAGTTTATGAACGATGATGATCTTGGTGTAATCCTTATGGAGATCACGTGCTTAAGTCACTTTTATAAAGTAAAAGTTGCAATTATGGGCCCACATAAGTTGTAAAGTGTTGTGCAACCCTGAAATTTCTCATTAGATGAGCATTATACTTTTATTACTCTTCTCATAGTTGTTGGGCACCATCAAGGTTTTCAGTATTCACTTTGTAAGTAAATTTTGGGTTCCAATTACCATTAAGGTAAGTTTTGGATGGTTTGTGTTACTTCGGATTATGTGGAAGGGATGTTTAACAATAATTATCATATGACGTGGATAAGGTTTTACCCATTGGAGAATTCGTAGAGTGTGGGTGAAATCATTCATGGCAGCGTGAGGGAATGTGAGGTGTTGGGGTCAATGTGGGGGCAGTGTCTGTATGGAAGTTTGTCGTGTGTCATATGGCAAAGGTTTCTGGAAGAAAATACGTTGCAATATTGGGGACACAGACTTTGGCATGGTGGAGTTGATTTCAGATGTTGACCCTCGATCCTTCAAATTTTGTAGGTGGGAATGGTGAGTAGTTTGGAGAATATGTTGAACAGTTCCCTATTATGATGGAGAATAGAATTTACTGAAGATATGTTTTTTTTACGAAAAAAAAATGTACTTTTTCCATTAAAATTGATAAAGGGTTTGTTATTTTAATATTTTATTTATAATTAATAGTATATAGGAAGATAAATTAGATATTAAAAAAATTTAAAAAATAAAAATTAAGTTTATTTAAATGAAAAATAGTTATCATTTTAATATTTTATTTATAATTAATGATTATTGTTAATTGGATATTAAGAAAGGTAAGAGATTACTTGGATTTTTTTAGAATTGTATTTCTATGCTCGAAAAGTATTAAGAAAAGTGTTTTAAGATCACCATAGTTTTGATGACTTAGAAGGTTAGAAAGGTTGGTAATGTGACAAATATTTTGAGATTATGATCTAATTTGGGCATAAGTGTGACACTTTAAGATAAAGTGTTTTTAATCTTCAGCCCTCTTAGTGTCACAAAGATAACAATTTTTTTCATCCCACGATGTTTTTGGAATTGTCCAACACCCAGTCTCACTATGCAACTCATGAGAGATTGTTCTCATTTTAGCAATGCTGATTTTTTTCTTTGTGTTATTCAAAACTGAGAGATACTTTTGATATTCTTATGAAGTTTTCATGACGAACCTAGCTAGTAGAAAATGAACACACAAAACTTGTGAGAGAGAAGAGAAGAGAGTAGAATGAAAGAATTGTATTAATTATTGAGTAAAATGGTAAAATACACATGATATACTCTACATGGTTAAGTGAAGTCACCATAGTAGTGATCTAGAGATATCTAGACACTCACTGACAGAAATTGAAGCAATATGTCACCCAGTCCTAGTTAATTGATTCACGCAATCATCAGTTAACTGAGTCACACGTGTGGAAGTGAGAGAAACACATACAATCAAAAGATATGTGCCCTCTTGGACATGTAGCACACCTTTTCTGCTACTAAGGTTTAATCGCTCTTAAAAGAAGACTATAACACCACTGGTGTACATAACTCATACATATGTTATTTAAACCACATGCATTTAAACAATAAACACATTCAACACAGAGTATTCATATGAATTACTGCCATAATCAACAAGTAGTTAGCTTTTCATATTAATTCATATACATAGCGGAAAACATGATACATAAGCAGCACAGTCATGCAAAACATGATTAAATCATAATCAGATACTTATCTTTATCAATGGTAGATTCCACCAACCAAGTGCAGGACTTCCACGAACCTCCCAACCTTAGACCAAACTGCTCATCAGCCCAGCAGTGGGTCACCCACGAGCTGGGACTAAGCTCCACCCCAAGACAAGGAATACTAGGCTAGTTGAGGTTACAGGGAAAACAACACACAACCATAAGGAAATAATTCTCTCCTAGGAACCTCCCACGCTCACTGCCCACAGACCCTCATTCCCCACATGCATGTTCCACCCCAGGAGAATACACCTTCTCTGTCACCTGGATAGTCCTTCAGCTAGTAATCTCCCTTGCCTTGGGTTACAGGAACAGGCCGGACCAGAAGTCTTCGGGCTCTGTGGCAGCTACAGGGTTCTTTCCAGGGGCCCTCTCCTTCCTCCGCGCACTCTCTCACCTGGAGAGAGTCGCTCACAGGCCAACAACCTATTCTACCAACCTCAATCACCTCTCTCACATAGAGAGAGCGTTGTACCATTGGCCAACAAGACCCCACGTAGTCCAACACTACGTGGTCACAACAACCCACGGGGAAAACAGACACGGGCTTTCCAACAGGTTCAACAATGGCAGGTCACTTCTTATTTCTCAATCCACCAACACAGGATAGACTCACTCTCTGGTTGTCAGGGTTGCGTGACAAACAATTCACGTAGGGGTCAACGCAGGTTCGAACTGTTCAGACAGGGGATGTACCAGCTATCCTGGAACAAACACAGATACACGCCTTTTCGGTTCAGAGGATGCATGAGGGTTTCTCTACAGGAGTCAGACCAGTTCACCTTCTGGCAATCTGAGGGTCGAATGGAGGAGAAAGAACCTTTCTCATGGCTCACCCTGGCTGTTTATTCGCATGCGTCAGGGTTGACACTTGTCACCCATGGAACTGCATGCGTTCCACCAGCACACATCACCCTTGTATGTCCTCCCTTGCCAAAACTTAGGATAAAACACAAAATGCACATGTCTTTTTGGAATAATATTAAAATATTATTCTTAGTCTTAAGCCCCCTAGGCTTAGCCCCCAGGCTCAACACTTAGCCCCTTTCCCACCTTCTAGCCCCTAATTCCTTGCCCACTCTATGGATGCTTAGTCCCCCTTCACTCATTCATCATGGTCGGTCTACACCTGGCAGTGTTTATATTTTATTAAATGTTCTGCATACATACAAGTATAATAGCAGGCTCCTGGCCTTCAACACTTAGGCTCCCTGGCCTAACAAACACATAAGTCTCCAGCTTATAAGAACTTGGCTCACCAGCCTATAAAACATAATCACAATTCCTTTGAGAACTTGGTTTACAGTGGGGCTCGGCCTTGGGGACACTACAGGACACATGCATGAGATATGTGCACTCCTGGTGAGGAAACTGAGGTGAATATGCAATTGTTGGTGATAAAACTGAGTTTTCCATGCATGAGTGCCTTCCACTAATCTAACTGAGGTGTAACTAACTCTGAACTAAAGAGAGGTGCCCTAATTTGTAGGGGAATATTCTCAAGAGAGAATATTCTCATATATGGAAGCAATCGTAGGAAAAGAATTACCCAGGTGAGTGTGTAATATCTCCAACACCCCCCCTGAACACTACCAGGGTGTACATGATGAATGGGTCTTGACAACCAAGGCCATGTCAGGTACCCATTGTATAATGCATCTAAGAATGAAACACTAAAAAAAGAGAGGAAAGAGGGAAAGCCTCATGGGGAAAACACCCCCTCGAAGTACAATGCATCAAAAAAGAATAAAGAAGAAAGTTTGTTGCTAAGCAATTGTGTCCTTCACTCCAAGATGATTGCGTAGAAGGTGGAACTTCTACTCAGTAAAATTCTTGGTGAATATGTTTTCATTTTGTTCGGTAGATGGAAATTACTGCAAATCGATGATCATGTCATGTACCAACTCTCTTTTGTAATGGATATGGATCTCAATGTGTTTGGTTTGTTGTCACTACACTAGGTCTCTACAAAACTTGAGAGTACTTTGATTATCACACCAAATGACAGTCAAAAAATGAAACTAGATATCAAGCTCAGTGAGGAAGTTCTGAAGCCAAAGTGCCTAAATAGTGGCATTGACCACTCCTCTATACTCGACCTATGTTGGAAATAGAGTGATAGTTGACTATTTTTGCTCGACCAACATATGGGACCAAAAATTAAACTAAGCACATAATCATACGTGGAATTGTGATCAGTGTTATCTCCAACCCAATCAAAATCAGTGAAGCCCATGAGATCCAATGCACAACCTACTACATAGTGGATCCCATAAGATGTGGTTCCCTAAACATATCTAAGGATGCACTTAGAAGCTTTCTAGTCTATCTCATGCAACTCCTACATGTACCTAGAAATTCCCCCCACAACATATGAAAGATCTGATTGGGTGTGGGTGAGATAGAGAAGGCTCCCGCAAACTGTCGATACAAGGTGTTGTCCACCACTAGTGTACCCCCGCCATCCTCAAGATGTACCCCAGACAGAAAGGGTGTGGCTACTGACTTGCAATCGATCATGTGGAATCTAACCAAGAGATCTCGATCATACTTGGTCTGAGATAGTTTGATGCTTGAAGCATCCTGACTAATATCGAGACCAAAGAACTAGTGCAATGGACCCATGTCCTTCATAGAGAATCTGTTATGCAGAATGTCTTTGACCGCACCAATTTTTGAGGCCAAACTTCCTATGATCAGGAGGTCATCAACATAGAGAACTAGGATCAACAAGGAATTTGAGTTCCTCATCATGTAGATGTTCGAATCTGATTGGCATATGAAAAAGTGTTGAGAGAGCACGTAGGCATCCATCTTCACATACCATGCTCTAGGTTCCTGGTTGAGGCCATAGAGGGACTTCTTCAGTTGGCATACTAAGGATGAGCTATGAATGAATCCCTAAGACTACTCCATGTAAATATCCTCTGAGATATCCCTGTGAGGAAAAACATTCTTCACATCCATTTGGTGAACTTCCCACCCCTGTTGCTACAATGGCAAGGGACAATCGGATGAAGTCCATCTTTGCTACAGGATAAATGGTCTCATCATAGTCTATCTCGTGGATCTGTTGAAAACCTTTGGCAACCAGTCTTTCCTTTTACCTACTCACTTGTCCATTTGTTTCCTTGATGGTCATGTAGACCCATCTGCATCGGACAGAATTCATGTCTTAAGTGGAACTATATCCCAAGTTTGGTTCTCGAGGAGAGAGATATAATCCTCCTGCATGGAAACTTCCCAGAATGGATTCCCTGCAGCCTCTGCATACGTCTGTGAGTCTGAAGCTAGAACCATATAGCAATTCATGGGCATCATTGGTTTTGTAGTTTTGAGTGCATGAGGAGAAACCTCAAACTGAGACCTCATCTTCCTCTTATCTATTGGATCCCCCATAAGGTCTCATGTTGCTTGTAGGGTGGTTTGTGCCCACTTGGGAATCAATGGTAGCTCAACATATGTACGCTCATCATCTTTTGAATCAGATTCAGAACTCAAATATGAACCATAATTTGAGTGAGTGGACTCATCGTCACTTATGTCTGGTGCAAGCAGTGGTACAGAAGTCTCTGCATGTGGCTCCAATGGTGCATGAAAGGGAGTTTACTCAAACTAAACATCACGCTCAATGATGAGCCTATCAGTAGAGGGATCAAGTAACTTGTAACCCTTCACACCATATGGATATCCCATGAATATGCATGTAGTACTCTATGGATCTAATAATTTCCTCTTTTGAGAGGGTACGTGGGCCCATGCATGTGATCCAAATATTCATAAGTGGGTGAATTCTAGTTTGTTGTTGTTCCATGCCTCAAAGGGAGTCTGATCCTTGACAGATTTATGAGGAGATGTATTTTGAATGTGGTTGGCATAGTTAAGTTCCTAGGCCCAAAGCTTGGTATGTAGAGATATTGCATGCAACATGCAAGTGACCATCTCCTTGAGAGATTTGTTCTTCCTCTCGGCTACTCCATTATGTTGTGGAGTATAAGGTGTTGTGTGTTGCAAATATATACATATCTTTGAACAAAGATGTTGGACATATCGGTTCACATATTGCCTCCCATTGTTTTTGTGAAGGATTTTGATATTTATCTTCGACTGAGTCTCTGCATGTACTTCGAATTATTTGATATTCTCAGAAACCTCAAACTTCTTCCTGAGAAAATACACCCAAGTGTATTGTGAGAAATCATCAATAAATGTAAGCATGTACTTTTCTTTGTTGATGGACGGATGAGGAAAGGGTCCCATAAAATCACTATGGATGAGATCCAAAAGAGAGGAGGCCCTTCAAGCCTTCCCTTTCTCAAACTTCTCTCAGGAATGTTTGCAAAGAATGCATCCTTGACAAACTCCTTTGGAAAAGTGTATTTTGGGAAAGTTGGTGACCATTTCCTGTTTGCATATTTGTCGCATGTTTTTGAAGTTTAGATGGTTGAATCTCTCAACGTGCCATAGTCTACTAGTATCATCAACATGTGTCAATAGTAAAGAAGAATCCGATTTAGTAATGAAATTATTGAAAGTATACAAACGAGATTGGTGGTTTACCTCACCAACAACAATCATGGAGTTATCACGCATATCAGATATGGTTACGGAATCGGGTGTGAATTCCACCCTTTTTCCTATACCGAAATATTCTATCTGATATCCATGCATTGGGTTTCCTAAACTAGATTTCCCGGAACCATATTTGGTGAGTCCACCACTAGTAGGATGAATGCGTCTTCAACAACCTCGTCGAGGCTCTCAAAAAATAAAGAAAGAGATATGTCAGAGGGGGCTGCGCATGATGACATTTGTGAAGTTATGTAGAGTTTAGATCTATCTCAACAAAATAACCTATGATATTTTTCTACAGTCTAAGTGCCAAAACCGTAGGTCCACTTGAACTGTGTTTTTAGAGCTTCTCCAACCTATCTTTCCTTCTTTTCTGCGAGGTTCTCCAAAGCACTCGTTGACGTCTTCTTCTACATGTTGAGTTTTCCACGATCCATCTTTCCTTGTCGATCTGTCTTCCTTGGTCTTCTCTTCCAATGACTATATTTTCCTTCCTTTGCTCCTTCTTTTCCACTTCTTTGACCACTTCGACCCATTCTCAGTCAATGTGATTTCCACGCAGTTCGTACTTCACCTTTCTTCCTTACTCTTCACTTTCTTCCATAACCAAGGGCCAACATGCCCAAAACACTCACCTGTAACTCGTACCGAGTCACTGTAAGACTGAACCTTCTGTTTCACTTCGAATTCAGAATGCGTGGAGCAGCATGTGCTCTCTACCCAGTCCCTCCCTTCCTTATGCAGGCTGTCTTTTATGTGTCTGATACCCAGTTTCAACTGCACCTGGTACCTAGACCCTTGTTCTTATGCTTTTACTGGGAGCTACGAGGCAGCTAGTTGTCATAGTACAATTTCAACCGGCTCCTATTTACCAAACCTTCTCTCCATTCTCCATTCAGAGTCTTCAACTGTGCAACTCCTCCTTTTGTAACATAGGCGACCTCATATGGCCTGGCCCAAGCCAATGTGTTCTGAACTTCCCTGGATGCTTCATGAACTTGTTGTTGTATACCAGCACCAAATCTCCTTGTTTGAATTCTTTCCTCTTGATATTCCTATCATGGTAGGCCTTCTCTGGTTCCTTTTGTACCTACTGATGAAATCCTGCAATAAACCTGTCTTCTTCCATTTCTACCAACTACGCAAGCATGTCTTGTACAATGCCTGTGTCATCCATATACGTAAATGCTGCAATTCTCAAACTAGGAACCAAATATTCCATTGGTACCACTACTTCTAGGCCAAAAACTAACTTAAAGGGAGTCTGCATTGTTAGCTTCTTGCAAGTGGTTCGATATGCCCATAGTAGTGTTGGCACTCTCAAATCCCAATCATCTCTGTTCACATTGCAAATCTTCATCAGCATTGTCTCCAAGATCTTATTGAAAGCTTTGACTATACCATTCGCTTGTGGGTGGTATGGCGTACTCTTTTGATGATGAACTTCAAATTCATGAGTTAAGGCTTCAATAGTCTTATTAATAAAATGAGTACCTTTATCACTCATAAGGATCTTCGGGCATCCAAATTGGGTTATGATATCATCAAATATGAACCGCACAGCTATAGTTGCACTATAGTCATTAACTTCTCTTGCTTCTACCCATCTGGTCAAATACTATGCTGCAGTGATGATGTATCGATCTCCGATGCGCTTTCCTCGTGGGTTGATAGGTCCCACAAAATCAATGGCCCATTTCTCAAATACCTGTAAAGTTAGTTGAGGTGCTAAAGGCATCTCATCCCTTCTGGAAGGTTTTCCAACTCTTTGGCATACATCACAGGATCTATAGTATTCCTTAGCATCTTTGTGTAAAGTGGGCCACCAGAGGATAGCTCTAAGAATCTCTTGCGATGTTTCTTTCCCAACATAATGTCCTCCTGTGATGCCTTCATATGCTTCTGCCAAAATCAGTGGTCTTTCTGCCTCCATAACACATCTTTGCAAGATATCATCGGGTCCCATCTTATATAGTTGTCCAACTATAAGTGAAAAATCTACAGCACGAACCACCAGTTGTTTCTTTTGAATGATTGTGTGTTCGCGAGGTGCCATTCCTATAGATAGTTACTGGAATATCTCGTCGAAGTGATCATCAACCTTTATGATGGCCAACAATTGTGCATCTGGTAGTGTATCCTCCAAACTGGTAGGTTCCCCTCCATGTTCTAGCCTAGACAAGTGGCCAGGTCCCTTGTTCATTCTCCCTAGCTTGACCACAATATCAAAGTCATATTCCTGGAATAGTAGTAGCCATCTTCACATTCTTCCCCCAACATTGGCTTGTTGACTAGGGAATTCAATGCAGAGTGATCAATGAGCATCTTAAAATGTCCTCCCAACAAGTAGTGTCGAAACTTTTGCAACATGTACACCATGGCTAATCCTTCTCTTTTAGTGGTAGTGTAGCTTATCTCAGCTATATATAGCTTCCTTCTAGCAAAGGCTAACAGGTGGTCAATATGTCCTACTCCAGGTTGTGCTAACATTGCTCCTAATGCAATAGATGACGCATCGACGTGCACATGTAATTCCTTGCTCCAATCTAGGAAAACCAGAATAGGCACAATGACCATTTTCTATTTCAGTGTGTCGAAGCTCTGTTGGCATTCCTCTAACCATTGAAACTGACAATCTTTCTTTAAAATATTTTCCATGAGTGTTGTTATCTATGCATAGCCCTTAATTAACTTTCTATAGTATCTAGTATGTCCCAGCGCAATGCGCAGTTGTCTAACCTAAGTAGGGGGAGGTAGATCAACAATGATGACAATGTTAGAAGGATATACCAACAGTCCCTGCTTACACACAATATGCCCTAGCAGCACTCCAAAGGGTGAAAAGAAAATAAATTTGTTTAGATTCAAGGAAATATGACATTGCCTACATTTATCTAACATCAATCTTAAACATTCAATATGATTTTTCAATAAGCTAAAGACAGTCCAATCATCAAAATATGCTTCCAAAAATTTATGTAAAAACTCCTTGAATGCTTCGACCACCACCCTGGAAAAGATGGTTGGTGCATTCTTCAATCCAAAACGTATCACTATGTACTGGAAAGAACTCCATTCTATGGAAAATGTGGTCTTATGGTGATCTCCCTAGCAATCTTGATCTGGTGATAACCTGAAAATCCATCTGTGAAGGAATAAACTTCCTATCCTCCCACATTATCTAACACTTAATCAATAAAGGGTGTAGGGAATGGATCATGTAAGAAGGAATCATTCAGTTTCCTTATGTCTACACAGATTCTGATCTCGCCTGAATTCTTATCCTGGACCACCATAGGGCTGATCCATTCTGATTCTTCAACAAGTTCTATGATTCCTGCTTCCAACATTCTGTCTAGTTCGATCTTGACTTTTTTCTTATACTTGGGATTCAATCTATAGGGTCTCTGCTTGAATGGCCTTGAATTTGGTTTCAAGGGGATCTTCATTTCTCCCATGGGACCTTTAATTCCCTTCATGTCTGTGAACTTGGTTGGAAACATGTCCTGATACTCATGTAGTAATTCTTTAATCTTATCAATAGTAGCATCATCCTAGTAATATCCAACATTGGCCAACTTAGGTGCTTGCTCTATTCCAATATTAACTTTATTGATTTTAATTGGCTGTCCAATGAAAGGCAGTTCAACTCCTGGTCCTTCTATGTCTCTCTGTCCTTCAGTTTCTGCGATGTTCACATTCCTAGGGTCATAATCTTCATCAACATTAATATTGTAGCAACCTTGTAATTTCTAAACAGGTGCAGTCCACTCATCTTCTTCTTGTTCCAAAGGGAGATTAGGTGCCTCCTCAAATACTTTCTATCTTACAACTTGTAAATCCTAATCTACTGCGGGGTACTGACTTTCAAATAAAAATGTAACTATAAATTTTCGATTCATACCGTACCAATCTGAAGTGGTGAGGCATAGTTTTGCTTGAAGATACCAATTGATTGGCATTGTGTCCAAAGTGTTAACGAATTTATGCACCCACTTCTCTTGAGGAATGTTGCTCCAGGCCTCCTCACAACTTTGCACATGGTCCTTCAGACAACTTTGACCTGTGTATCGAACTTCACACCCTTTGAATTTTTCTGAAAAGTGCACTGTCATCAAAGTGCAACATTGTACCCACTCCACGATGTTGTTCTTCTGTGTCCCCCACCATCTCATTGGATTTGCTTTCAAGGCTTTGTCCAGTGCCAAGAGTCTCTTTTTTGCTGGTACAATTTCTTCAAATTCCAATAAGAAAGATTCTAAATGATTTAAACCATCAAATGTGGGCAGGCTACTTACTTCTTTGCCAATCCAACGAAATTCCCTGGTCAATCTAGCACACCTTTGTGCAGAAAATTCATACATTTTGTTTTTCCAATTCTCTAGTGCTTCTTCCGAATCTGATGAGCATGCATTGTCACTTCACCAGCTTAAATTCCCATCTACTATAGGATTAATGTAATCATGCTTCCTTGATGTCAATTTATATATATTCTCTAGTTTGTATGCGCGGTCTTCTTCTCTGATGGATTATGTGTATCTGTGAACTTCATCACGATCAAGAGGTGCAATGACCCTAAGGCCATCACCTTCAAATGTCATTTTTATTTTCTTTAAGTCAACCATAGTAGAATTGTTGAAAGCCCAATCAATTCCTAACAACGCAGGATAAGGACAACTTTCATCAACTATCTCAATCACCTCGAAGTCCACAAACATCCTTACCCCGTCGATGTCCACAGGGACATGATCCAATCTTCCAAAGGGGCTTACTGCCTGTTGATTATCCATCTTGAGCCTGATAGGGGAGTAAATCAACTTAGGTTTTCCCATCAATGCCCAGGTCTGCTTCATCATAACGCTAACTTCTGATCCCAAGCCGAGGACCACGTAATCTATGTCATATTCCCCACTCTGAGCATTAAGGTGTAGTTCCTTGTTTTCCCTTCTCTTTCTAGATACTTGATGTACTACTCTATTCAACAGAGGATCTATCAAATCACTGAATGTATATAAGAAACTAACAAGTTTTCTTACCTCTTTTCATTCTCCAGATGATGCAGACTGATCGAATACAAGAGGCATCCCACATTCTCTCACTTCTAGTTGTGTCTTTGATGAATAAGCTCGTTCTCCTCCGAATTCTCTTCTTGCCTCTTCAAATTTCTTCTTCTCCTTCCTTGGATCAAGAAACTGTGTCTTCTTTGCAGCTCTTATGATCCCTGATCCCTCTATAGTCTTTTCTGGAGTCACCCTATCTTCTCCTGTAACAACGCCTCCTCTAGTGATAAAAATGACTCTAGCATCCTCCCCATGAGGTTCTGATTATATTAATTGGACTTTTTTGTTTCCCCCTTGCCTCTCTTGAAGTTTCACTAACAATGTTGGACAATCCTCAATAACATGTTCAAATGAGTTGCAGTAGCTGCAAGTGGTACAAGGGTTCTAACAATCTCTTTCCAAATGATCCAGCTGGGCACAGTTATAACAAATGATCTAACCTCAACCTCAATCGATGCCTCCTCCTCGTCCTCTTCCTTTGAATCCATGCGAGGATTGAAGTTTCCTCTTCCTTGGGAGTTAAACTATGTAGCATTTTCCTCCTGCTGCATCCCTCCTTGAATCCTATATGTATCTCTTGACCTTTCTAGCAAGAGGTCATAAGCCCTACAGTCCTTCTCATCATGCCCCACAGATTTATAGAATGTGCAGGTAAAGGTTGGTAGGTGTATGGACATATTTTTGCATGTAATAACATTCACCAGGGCGATGTCTATTTCTACATACCTCGCACCAGGGTAGAGTAGCATGGTTCAAAGGGCTCGAAGCTCTAGAGACCAAGAACTCATTAAATGGGGGACAATGTTCCTTTTCATGGGCCTTTGATTTACATCTAATACACCAGATGTCTTATCTTTTATCTTTTCCCTTTTCTTTCTTCATATCTTCAACCTGTAGTGATAAGCTAGTTAGCTGACTCAAAATTTGACTCATACGTGAGTTGGATTCTCCCATATGGCTTGATTCTAGCTTCATGGCGATCTCCAATGCCTCAGCCTACAAAGCAACCTTTTGTTGCATCAGAGGAACTCTGATGTGTGGTAGGAGGGAAACAATGAGCCATTCCTTGTTTTGCTCATCTGGGATCTGAAAACTCAAATGGGTTGTCAAGGTATTAAACCTATGATCAAACTCCCAAATAGGTTCAACTACTCTCTGTTTTATTTCCTTCAGTTCTTTAATGCACCATGACTCCGACCTGGGTTTCTTGAATTCTCCACTCCATCCAGTCTTGATATCATTCAGCGGTTTAAGCTGTGCAACCCCTTTAACAAACTTCATGTACCAGCTCAGTGCGCGGTCCCTCAAGGTAGTACTTAACTAATATCTCTTAACAGCTTCGTCACTGAATTTCTTAATACTCCATACAGCTTCACATTATAACCTATGCTAATCGGGATCTTCAGATCCATCTCCTCTAAAGATAGGCAGCCTCATCTCATCTTCCATAGATCTTTCTAGGTTTCTTGACTAAGTATGTACTGAACTACTGGTAATAGTGCTCTGAGTGCTCTAATAACTTTGACTGCTCTGGTTACTTAATGTTGCTAGACCAACAGGAGGAGTAATAGTACTTACTTCAATGGTAGGAACAATTCATGAAGTCTTTGATTCTTCTCGGCGAGGTTCTTCAGTCTTCCCATCCTCTTCCCTAGTGGACTCTAAATGTTCCTCGTTCAATAACTCTTCTTCCTCTCTACTGTAGAACCCTTTGTCCTGTGCCAATGGCTCGTGAGTCTGCTCAAACAGGTTCACTAGAGGAACCTCTCTGAAGGTTCTCCCACTGCGCATATGTCCAACCTCTGTGTCGTTTTCGCTGTCTGAGTTCTTGAACATTATTTTTTCAATCCGACCAATTACTGTATCTTCAAGATGTTCTTCTCATGCAATAACATCTTGATCTTCAACTTCAAAACGTGTACAAATTTTACTCTAGGTCCCTTGAATAAATATGTCTCTGGTTGGCTATATGACTCGACTCTGTCAATAGAAAATTTAGTAATGTACCCTCCAATAGTGCTATCAAACCAATTATGTATTGCTCTTGACATGGATTTATCAACTCTCTTGACATTCTTGATCAACGTTAATGTCCAAACCATAGGTGGTCTAGGTCTGATTTCCAACTGGGTATCTACTTATCTGTCTAACCACTCATATAGCTCCTTATGAATTCCTCCAAAGAAAATCTTGTGTATATCAGTAAAGATATACCTTCCCAACCAATCCTCTGTACTAAGATTAGGGTTCTTGTTCTGGGCTTTAGCGAAGTCCTTTTCTTATTCTTCTATCCACTTCTGAATCTTTGTCTTTGATGGAAACCACCTTGACATTCCCTCAAGAAGATCCCGGTCCAGACAACGGAACCATTTGTTGGCACAGGGGCAGACCCAGGGTTTAAATATAACAACGCACCAACAAGCCCTAACTAATGGCCCTTTCAGCAACACTTGTGAAGAAAATGCAGTCTCACTCGAAGTAGAAATAGGGGGTTGCAGGACACAGGTGTCCACAACCAGAGGAAATGCAAAGTGGATCCAAAACAACACACAGAGAGATAGTTATTCTTTACCACGCTTGAGATTACTTCTCAGGTTATATCTCAGATATAACACAACAATGAAATAACAGTATAACAGAAAGTAAATAACACAGCATCAACCACATAGAACAACTAGATATGCGTGGTTCACTCTCTCCCTAGGGCTACATCCACAGAACTGTGCTTCTTGATATATTAAATGGAAACATATAGTTCTATCGGTGCTCTTAGCTTGAAGATCTATCTCTCTCTCCTCTCTTCTTCTCTCCCCTCCCTGCACACCCAGTTGCAGGGTTGATCTTTGCACCCAGTTGAAGATCCACGATACGATAATTCTCTCACAATGCAATGCTTCTCTCACACACAACAATAATCACTCTCTTAACCCACAATGACGAACCCTTATTCTCTCATCTAGATATTTATTTATACATTACAATGACTCTCAAACAACCTTAGACCGAATTCTAAGTGTCAAAACCCTAAATTCCAAAACCCTAGGTGTCTAAAACCTTAGGTCCACTTGACCCGCGTTTTCAAGGCTTCGCCAGACTGTCTTTCCTTCTTTTCCGCAAGGTGCTCCAAAGCACTCATTGAAGTCTTCTTCCACTTGCTGATTTGTCAACGATCCATATTTCCTTGATGATCTGTCTTCCTTGGTATTCTCTTCCAACGACTAGCTTTTCCTTCCTTTTCTCCTTCTTTTCTGCTTCTTTGACCACTATGACCCATTCTCAGTCAATGTGCTTTCTGCGCAGTTCATACTTTTCCTTTCTTCCTTAGTCTTCGCTTTCTTCCATAACCAAGGGCCAACAGTCATGTTTTTTATGAGTGTCGACCCCATAGTATCATTATTATTCTAGGGGGTCAGCTCTACAGGATACGAGAGGTAGTTCTGACTATTATTCCACCAAAACAGTGTCGTAAGGAAATCTCTCATACTGCAAAATTCAACCTCTTCACAATATGTTCAAAGGATGCACAGAAGGCCACTACAATCATTGTAGCCTCAACACCTTCTATCGAGCAGAAGTAGATTGCATAAGAGAAAGAAGATATTGTTTCTTCACCTATGATGGTGCCTACACAATGCATCCTCAAGCCCAGAGACAACATGTTGGTGGAACATATTCAACCCCACCAGTAACAGGTTCATGACAACCTTCCACAAACCAAGCAATGCAACTTCTCCAACAAGGCACGCAACTCACCAAGATTCAGATTAAACAAATTCTTTCTCCTCTTCCTCGAGCACTCAACACAATGGAGATCATTCCTTCCTAAAGGGGGAGGATTGATCCAGGTGGATATTGGTGTCCACCCACCTGTTCCAAATTCAAACTGGCTCATCTTGACAGTTTTCATTTCAACATGTTTCTCTATAATGGGGGCACTTCTTTGTAATTATGGGTTCTCCACTTATGAGGTTGTCTTGAAGACCTACATGGCATCTAGGTGGATATCGATGGTTTCCCATCTAGTCCAACTGGCCTATTTTGGCAGTTTTCATCTCATTAGATCTTTACGTACTTCCAGGGCCATTTTGAGGCCCTAAACAAAATTTCTTGTGCTTTACACAATTAAATTGTCGACCGAGTAACCCTTTGATGGCACAATGTGTATTTCTCGAAAATACCTTTCCAATGGGCTATCACACGCCTAAAATGGAGATCATATGAAAAAGTTATGACCTCAGGAAGTTGATGTACTAACTTACCCCAATGAGGCCCACATGAATTTTGGCGCTTCATCTCGTAGGGTTAGGTTTTTAGATTTCTAGGGTTTTGGAATTCATGTTTATTATAAAAATGACTTTAGAGCCTCATTGTACTCATCTTCTTGCAAATGAGCATAGTCGTCACATCTCTTCTCAGAGATAAAGTTTCCACCATTCTAGCGAGTCTTGCACTCTATATTTTTACAATCTCTGTACATTTCTTTCATTAATAGAAATCATGTATTGTTGTATTTCTTTGTTTCTAGCAATATTTATGTGTATTTCATTGTAATATATATGCTTTCATTTCATTTCGAAAATAATATGAATCAATAGACTACTCAGAGGACCCACTAGAGGATCAACAAATTTGGTCATGTCCAATTTATCACCCACCAGATGACATGTCAATGCTATGAAGGACTTTGTCTCTAAATTCAATTCCATTGGAGGATGAAACTATGGCCATCATTGGTGAGATGGAAAAGGATATGTATTTTCATTGTACCAAGGGAGATTCCCTTTCAGTAGATAATTTAGTAGATTTGGAGGGGAATATCTCTCAAATCCCTTCATTGCTAGCACAAAGATACCTTGGAGAAATATGCAAGGATATATATAAGTGATCCTTGAGAATTAAAGCCTATCCCATGTGAGGTGAATGCACAAGGTCGATGTTATTATTTGTTGAAAATGAATTTATTTTGGAAAAGACTTGCAAATAATTCAATGCCTCTGGTTATTGTTTGCCACAATCATTTGGAACGGTATCCAAGTTTGTTTTCATTGGAGGAATGTTGGAATTACAAAACATGAGTGGTATCCCTATATAGGACTCAGAAAATACTTTCCCACTAGACTCTAAAGGAAGGAGGAAAATAAAACAACACCGATGTGTTAAAAAAAAGTAGGAACGTATCAACCCTACCCTAAGTGAGAATACTATATTGAATGATGTTTTGGAAATGGAAAACCATGCCCTAGTTGGAAGATTTCTAGGTAGAAAAATGAGTCTAGAAACTCTAATAGATTGGAGAAAAACCAATTTTGCACCCCTAATTAGTTACTCCCGTCAAGCCATTATGCTAGTATGGGATTGAATAGTATGAACCTTTCAATATATGGATGACGTGGAATATATACTACATAGAAGGTGGAGATGAAGAGATCAAACTGTTTTTCTAAAAAAGTGGCATATTGACTTTGATGCCAAGTCAGCTTATCTAGAAATCAACCTATCTTGGGTAAGGATTCCAGGCCTTCCTTTGATCTTGTGGTATGAACAAGTATTTGAAGAAATTAGGAATGCATTAACCATTTTCCATGAGATGGATTTGTCATACAAAGAATCAAATTATATGGGTATAACACACATTTTAGTTGGTTTGGATCTTAGAAAAGGGCTAGCATAGTCTATGAAAAATTAGAGACAATTATACCTTTATCACTTAAATTTAGAATACAAAGGAATACCCTTCATATGAAAACGATGCCACAATTATAGGAATCTCGTAGAAGAATGCACTCACTCAAACTCCAAGAAAATATGGGTACAGAACAATAATACTCGTATGGGAGAGGGAGACTCCAAAGAACATATTCTCAGCACAAAATCTCTGGAGATTTTGAAGGACAAGGGATATATCAGTGGACTCCGAGAAGTTGCTAGAGTAACAACCAGTCATCCTATGGAGCTAATCCAACCCAATGATCCATTGATCGTCAAACAATCCATCAACGAGGACTGACATTTTTCTCAGGTAAATCTCATCAATCCACCCTTTCAAATAAAAGGAAATCATGTGAAAAATTGGTTTTTGTGTATTAAAGTGTAGTTTTTTTATAATAAGGAATAGGAAACTATTATTGAATTTGATGCCAAGTCAACTCATTTGGAAATAATCCTATATTGGGTAAGCATTCTTGACCTTCCTTTGATCTTGTTGTCTGAACAAGTATTTGAAAAAATTAGGAATGCATTAACCATTTTCTATGAGATGGATTTGTCATACAAAGAATCAAATTATATGGGTATAGCACATGTTTTAGTTGGTTTGGATCTTGGCAAAGGGCTAGAAAATTCCATGAAAATTCAGAGCGAGTTATACCTTTATCACTTAAATTTAGACTACAAAGGAATACCCTTCATATGAAAACGATGCCACAACTATGGGCATCTCACAGTAGAATGCACTCACTCAACCTCCAAGAAAATATGGGTACAAAATGAGAATACTCTTATGGGAGAGGGAGACTCCAAGAACATATTCTAAACACAAAATCTCTAGAGATTTTGAAGGACAAGGGAGATATTGGTGGAATTGGGAAGGTGCTAGAGTAACAACCATTCATCCTATGGAGCTAAGCCAACCCAATGATCCATTTATCGTCAAACAATCCATCAACGAGGACTACCATTTTTCTCCAGGTAAATCTCATCAATCCACCCCTTCAAATAAATGAAAATCATGCGAAAAAAATGGTTTTTGTGTACTCGAGTGTAGCTTCTAATAATAAGGAACATGAACCTATTATTGACTTCCTCCCAAGCCTTTCAGGGATAAAAAAATCAAGCATGTCTCCTCTTCTTACCATTCATATGATAGAGGAAGGTCATGCATTTAAAAATCCACTATCTAATTCCTATGAAATTTTAAATAATGATACATAAGACTCTAAGACCCACATAGTCTCATCTCCCAAGGAATCTGTGAAATACAATCTAAGGTCAAGGAGTAAAGGAACCCTCAATTTCCATGGAAAAGAGGAAGGGGGTTTGGCGCTTCTAGATGAAACGTGTCTAAAAGTCCATCATAAGGGAAGGAAATCCATAATGTCTCTTGTAGCATCCCCATTATAATCCCTAGTGTAATTAATTCTTAATGTAGATATAAAATCTGGCTATGGCCAAGAAATGTATATGCAAAATGTATTACTAAATTTTTATAATAAAATGTGATGCCAACTACTAAGGGGAAATGGACATATATGGGGAATGAATTAATCCATAATAAGGGGGAGGGTATAGGTAATGTCTAAGAGAGGGGTCCAAGGGGAATTGCCCATCTCTATTAATTCAACCCACATTCCTAAAATTTCTTATCATTTGTATTAAACTCTATTTTTTTATTGATTGTCCCCAAAGCCAATCATTGAATGCATGTAAGAGGGTGGGTGTGAGAAGTCACATCCCATAGTTATTTGGAGCATGGGGGTGGAGTACAATCAGCTTGGCGAAGTGTGTGAATCAAGAAAGTAAGCCAAAATAGAGAAAATTTGTAGGGTTTGTTACAAAAGTTTTTAGACAATCAGGTTTTGGGCATGAACAAACAACAAGTAGAGAGTAGAAAAGAGTGTTTAAAGCTAGAGAATCTATGCATGACAAGTATAGAGAATAAATGCCCTGATAAATTAATGGGATGCATGAGGGACTAAGATCAATGAAGGGAAACATTCCTTGGTTTGGGCATGTCAAGAGGAAGAGAGCTGGTGGAAAATAGGGATATAAATAGGAGAATACCATTGGGTTCTGGGATTTCTAACCTGTGAGTGGACAGTGAGAGACCACCCTATTTAGTGGATTACTAGCCTCGGCTTGGGGTTGACTTGTTGTTGAGATTCAAAACAACAAGTCTATGGTTGGGTGGAACGTTTATCCCAAGTATCTAGTTGCACAACTATTTATAAAAGACAGGTGTTTTATCTTGCTTCTATTTGTATTATGAGATTATTTGTTGTGCATTAACTTTGTAACTGAGAATGATTTATATGCTAATGTAATAAGTTATTTACTGCATTCATGGGTGATTTTAGAATGATGTAGATGCATCTAATTTATGGTAATAGACAACTGTTAAATATGTATGTAATTCGTATATCATAAGCTATAGGAATTTAGTTGACATAAATTTTTAGTTTTTATGAGCATTTTGCACGTAATGGACCTCAGTTGGGCTAGGGGATGTTACATCTCTAGCTAAAAAACAAGCTTCCTTATAAATAAAAAGTGACAAACAACTTTCCTTGATAGGGGACCTTAGAGAAATTGCCCCCAAAAAGGGCTCCAAATGATTCTCATGGCCCTAAACTGCAAAGGGTTGGCCAACCCTTCGAAAAAATTGGCCTCAAAGAGAATGGTAGAGGAAATTAACCCCTATATCATTCTTCTACAAAAGGTTATGAACAATGGGGAGAAAACCATTCGAGAACTCTCCAAAAGTTTAGGAACTTGGGATTTTTCTTTTATTGATGTTATTGGAAGATTAGGGGGCGAGAGGGATATAACTGGGTGGAAGAGATGCTCTTTCAAACTGACTAATTCCTGGGATTTCACAATAAGTCTAGGGACTACCCTGTTCTCTCAAGATCTTGGGAAAGAGACTATTTTGTTGAACGTTTATGGGACATATGTTGACAGGATAAAGAATGAGACAAGTTTTTTCACATGGACTAGCTACAAACTCGGTTAGTAGTGGTGAGAGTGGACCTTAATTTTACTCTAGGATCATTATAGGTATTGGGACCATATGCATAGGTGGATTTTCTTGCTCTTTATTTTATCAAAAATTTCAAAGAATTAAGTCGATTAGATGTTGAGCCTATAAAATTGGCTCCAACCTAGAGAAACAAAAGAACCAAAGAGGCACATATTTCTAAGAAACTTAATGGTTTCCTAATTTATGAATCTCTTCTTGATGAATTAAATCATATAATACAATGGTCTTTGTAGAAGGGGATTATGATCATAGTTCAGTCATCCTAGAAATATCCCCTTCCCAAGAAAATCCTACTAGTCCTTTCAAGATGAACCCTGAATGGATAAAAGATGATATTTTCATAATCAAGGTTAAAGAAATATCAAAACCTTATAATGAAAACTTAAGAGGGTCTGCTTCTATATAGTTCCACCGAATCCTAAACAAATCCAAGAAGGTAGCTATACAATGGACCAAAGAAAATAAGCAAAAGGATGACAATACCCTCAAGGAACTAGAGGAAGCTTTGGAAGACCTCTATAGTAATGAAGGTTTTGGTTTTTTAACAGAGGAGAAAAAATCAGAGGTGAAACTGTTGGAGGAAAAAAAGAAGGAAAATCCTCCTAGAGAAAGAGAAAGAATGGTAGCTTAAAATCATAGCTTTATGGCTTTAAATAGGAGATGAAAATACAAGTTTGTTTCACAGGTTTTCCAATCATAGAAGGAACATTAATTCAGTTTGGATAATTGTAAAGGAAGATAGAGCATGGGCACAAAAATTCAAGGATATAGTAGCAGTGGGTGTAAAATACTTCTCAACACTCTCTAAAGAAAACTCTCATGCCACTATAGTAGAGTTATTAAAATTTTCAAACTTGTTTCCAAGATTTTTCAATCATAAATACAATTGGGCTTTGACAGAGGAAGTGGGGAAATAAGAGTTGCTTAGTACTCTCCAATTTTTCCAGAAGGACAAAAGTCCAAGGCCAGATGGCCTCCCTATGGAATTTTTTTAGGTTACTTTGTTTTTATAGATATTATTTAAGAAGGGTGGTAGAGGATACTAGAACAAATGGGAAGATGTGAGGAGCCTTCAACACTACCTTTCTTTCTCTACCAAGGATGGAATTACAACATTCTGTTGGTTTTGGAGCCTAATTCTCTTCCTGATTCGGATGGTTGTTTTAGCCGTGCTTGGACCCCATTCCCTAAATGGGGGTGTGTGTGGGATTTCTCCCCCACAACTATTTCCAGGGGGGTCCAGGGGGTGGCAACGACAATTTTTGTAGCCCCCCCCACCCCCGGCGGGGGATTTAGGGGCAGCTCCCCTAAAGAAAAATATTGAATAAAATTACCTTGTAAAATATTGTAATTTCAGAGTCAATATGGACCGTTCATTATAAGGTCGCAGATCTGACGATGGAAGTTATGTTAGTTTTTTTTTTCCCTAGAAGCAAACCCTCTTTTGTGAGGGAATTGTATTACGACTGTGTATGTGTGTGAATATTGTATTCCGAGAGAGGAGATTGTGAGAGAAAGAAGAGGAAGTTACAATGGGTGTGGTGTAGGTTGTATCCCTTCATTTTGTTGGATAATAAAAAGGAAGGACCTGGTAATTTATCTGGTGGATGTAGCCCACACTAGGTGAACCACGTATATCTGTGTCTCTATTGTATTGTTTATCTTCTGTGTTTTATTTCTGCATTTATTTTATTTTATTGCTCCGCGATCCTGTTTTTCTAACAATTGGTATTAGAGCGAAAGGTAACTCACAAGAAAAGAGGGTTCTTGGTTCGAGTGGGAGAAATGGCGGAAGATAGAAAGATTAGGGTTGAGAAATTTAATGGACAAAACTATGGAAGATGCAAGTGGAATATTATTTATATCAGAAGGATCTATTCCTACCATTGGGTGGAATAGCAAAGAGGTTGACAACCATAAAGAAAGAAGAATGGGAGGTTCTCGACAGAAATGCACTAAGAACAATACGAATGAGCTTGACGACATTGGTAGCTTTAAATATTTCAAAAGAAAAGATAGTGAAGGAGATGATGGACACATTGGATAAACTATATGAAAAACCCTCAGCATCCAATAAGGTATTTCTAATGAAGAGATTATTTAATATGAAGATGTCAAAAGGTGGGTATGTTGCAAATCATTTAAATTAATTTAATACGGTTACTAATCAACTAAGTTTTCTAAAAGTGGACTTTGATTATGAGGTCATGGCTCTTCTAATATTTTTCTCATTCCCATAAAGATAGAATGGCTTGGTCATGGTTGTAAGTAACTCTGTCTCTGGTTCAAACACTCTAAAATTTGATGATGTTGTTGGTGTTATCCTTAGCGAGTAAATGTGACGTAAAAGAGCAGGCGAGACATCAGATAATGTGTTAAACATGGAGAACAAGGGAGGACAAAAGAATAGAGGAAAAGGCTCAGGGAACCGTGAGAATTCTAGGAAGGAAAGATCCAAATCCAAACTGGAAAAGATAGAATATTGGAATTTTTGTAAGAAAGGACATCTGAAGAAAGACTGCAGAGCTCAAAAGAAACAAAGAGATGGACAATAGGAGAAGGATATGGATTAAAATGTAACAGGTGATGTGTTACAAGATGCTTTGATTCTTTCTGTAGATAATATTTCCGAGTATTAGGTAGTAGATTCAGGGGCTTCATTTCATGCCACACCCCATAGGAAACATTTTCTAGATTATGTTGAAGGTGATTTTGGATAGGTTCATTTGGGTG
Source organism: Picea engelmannii (assembly GCA_009831015.1). Classification (NCBI taxonomy): domain Eukaryota; kingdom Viridiplantae; phylum Streptophyta; class Pinopsida; order Pinales; family Pinaceae; genus Picea; species Picea engelmannii. Next base: position 108,612 of record ML782497.1, on the reverse strand, counting down.
ATGATGCACCATGCAAAATTGTTGGAACGGGAGAGGTAAAAATAAAGCAAAGGAATGGAAACCAATGGTTGTTGAAAGAGGTAATCCATGTTCCAGATCTAAGGAAAAATCTAATTTCAACAAGGAAGTTGGAAAGTGAAGGTTGTATATCCATATTTATAGATAAGGTGTGGAAGGTCACCAAAGGATCACTGGTGATAGCAAAAGCAGAGAAGGTAGGTACATTGTATTTATGTACTGGTAATATTGACTCTTCTATCTCTTTAGCTTCTATAAGAGTGGATAAAACACTGTGGAATCATAGGCTTGGACACATGAGTGAGAAGGGGATGTAGATACTTCAAAAAATAAATTTGTTTCCAGATCTTAAACAAATTGATTTTGATTTATGTGAACACTATGTTTATGGAAAACAGAAGAGAATCAGATTTCTCGGAGTTGGAAAAGAAAATAAGAGTGAAAAGTTAGAGCTTCTACATACAAATTTATGGGGACTAGCTCAAGTATCATCTCTTGGTGGATCTTGCTATTATGTTACTTTTATTAATGATGCAACTAGAAAAACTTGGGTTTATTGCATTCGAAAAAAATCTGATGTTTTTGACACTTTTAAGAAATGGAAAGCTTTGGTTGAGAATGAGATAGGAAAAAGGTTGAAGTGTCTCAGATAAAACAATGGAGGTGAATATTGCAGCAAGGAGTTTGATGATTATTTTTCATACCATGGGATTCGTAGAGAGAAGACAGTTGTGGGAACACCACAAGAAAATGGTGTGTCAGAAAGGATGAACAAAAACATCATGGAGTGTGCAAGGAGTATGATATTGCATGCAGGGTTGCACATATAGTTTTGGGCATATGTTGTAGATATTGGTGTTTACTTAATAAACAAAGGATCTTCAATCTCTTTAGATGGTGGAATTCTAGAGGAGGCATGGACAGGTAAAAGGTAAACTATTATTTTTTGAAAACTTTCAGTTGTGAAGCATTTGTCCATATTGATAAAGAAAATAGAACAAAGCTTGACGAAAAATCAAAGAAGTATAACTTTATTGGATACGGTGTTAATGATTTTGGTTATCGCTTATGGGATTATGAAAATCGCAAAATCATTAGGAGTACAGATGTCATATTCAATTAAAATGTCATTTACAAAGATTAGTTGCAATGAAAGAAACAGGAAAAAGAAAAACCAGAATACATAGTGCTTGATGAGATCACTGAAAAATAAATCCCAAAGGTACCAGAAAATAAAAATGTACAACAATGGGAGAAGAAGGTACCTCAAACTCTTACAAGTGTTGTTAGAATATATACGAGGTTAAGTAGACCCCATGAAGGATACTCTCCTTCATTGTATTATTTATTGTTGATTGATTCTCATGAACCAAAAATTTATGAAGTGGAAATGAAGGTAGACACTAAAAATAATTGGAGAAAGGCATGAAAGAGAAAATGGATTCCTTGGTAAATAACCAGACTTGGGACTTGGTTTAGTTTCCTTCAGAAAAAAGAGCATTGCATAATAAATGGGTTTACAAGTTGAAGGAAGAAGATGGAGGAAAAGAACGATACAAGTCTAGACTTGTTGTAAAGGGGTTTGCACAAAAGAAAGGTATAAATTTTGATGAATTATTTTCTCCTATTGTTAATATTACTTCAATTAAGACTATTTAAAGTCTTGTGGTGGTAGAAGATTTGCATCTTGAACAGTTAGATGTAAAAATAACTTTTCTCCATGGGGATTTGGAGGAAGAGATTTATATGCAACAACCACAGGGGTATGAGGTCAAAGGGAAGGAAAATTTGGTATGCATGTTGAAGAAGAGATTGTATGGCCTAAATAAAGATCCAAGGCAGTGGTATTTGAAGTTTGACAGGTTTATGATAGAACAAAGTTATAGTAGATGTCATTCTGATCATTGTGTTTATTTTAAAAGGCTAGAAAATGGAAGCTATATTATTTTGTTATTTTATGTAGATGACATGCTTATTGTAGGGTCTAATATGCATGATATAAATGTGCTCAAGAAGAAATTAGTTAATTCATTTGAAATGAAGGATTTGGGTGCTGCAAAGAAAATCCTTGGTATGAGAATAACAAGAGACAGGAAAAATCGCAAATTGACATTGTCTCATGGTGAGTACATAGAGAAGGTGTTGGAGAGGTTTAGAATGCAGAATGCAAAACCAGTTAGTACACCTTTAGCCAACCATTTCAAATTAACTAAGGAAATGTGTCCCAAGACACAAGAGAAGATAGAATACACGTCCAGGGCCCCTTATTCATCAACAGTTGACATCTTGATGTATGTGATGGTTTGCACATGACCATATATTGCACATGTAATGGGAGTTGTGAGTAAGTATATAAACAATCTAGGTAAATAACATTGGGAGGTAGTAAAGTGGATTCTCGGGTATTTTAGAGGTACTATTACTCATGCATTATGTTTTAGAGGTTCAAACATTGTTCTATAGGGATATATTGATTCAGATATGGAAGGTGATAAAGATAGCAGGAGGAGCACCACAGAGTATGTTTCTACTATAGGTCGAACAACAATAAGTTGGATTTCAAAACTGCAAAAGGTTGTTTCACTTTCATCAACAAAAGAAAAGTATGTTGTTGCTACAGAGGCTAGTAAAGAGATGATTTGTTTATAGAGGTTTATGGAGGAATTGGGAAAGAATAGGGAGAACAACAGTTTGTATTGTGACAGCGAGAGTGTCATTCATCTTGCAAAGAACTCATCCTTCCATTCTAAGACTAAGCATGTACAACTCAAGTACCATTTCATACGATCCGTTTTGGAAGATGGACATTTGAAGTTGGAAAAACTGCATACTAGCCAGAATCCTACAGACATGTTAAAAAAGGGAGTAATCAGGGATAAACTGAGTTCCTACTCAGTTTCAGTTGGTCTTCAAGCATGAAGGTGAAGATGAGAAATTTTCCAGGTCCAAGGTCGATCATATTCTAGCAGGTACAACAGCAGTGGAATTGTTGTGACCATTCTCCAAGTGGGAGATTGTTGGTTGTGGATCTTGATTATCTTCTTGATTCAGATGTTTGGTTTAGTCGTGCTTGGACCCCATTCCCTAAAGGGGAGTGGGGGAGGGATTCCCCCCCCTTGGCAGGGGATTCGGGGGCAACACCCCCGAAGTGAAATATTAAGGAAAATTCCCTTGTAAAATATTGTAATTTCGTAGTCAATCTGAAACATTCATTATAAGGTCATAGATCTGACGATGGAAGTTATGTTAGGGTTTTTCTACCTAGAAGGAAACCCTCTTTTATGAGGGAATTGTATTGCGGTCGTGTATGTGTGTGAATATTGTATTCTGGGAGAGGAGACTATGAGAGAAAGAAGAGGAAGTTACAACGGGTGTGATGTAGGTTGTATCCCTTTATTTTGTTGGATAATAAAAAGGAAGGACCTGAAAATTTCTTTGGTGGACATAGCCCACACTGGGTGAACCACATATCTATGTGTCTCTATTGTATTGTGTATCTTTTGTGTTTTATTACCGCATTTGTTCTATTTTATTGCTTCGTGATCCTATTTTTCTAACACATCCTTTGGGAAATTCAAGCCAATCTCCCTATGCAACTGTATATACAAAATCATCTCCAAGGTAATTACAACAAGACTAAAAAGAATCCTATGAGGGTAAATTTTAGAAGAATAGTTTGGATTTCTAGAGGGAAGACAAATTCATGAGGTTTTAGGAATTGCTAAAGAAGGTCTATATTCAAATAAAATCAAGAATCAAAGGTCAATGGTGATAAAAGAGGACCTCTACAAATCTTATGACAAGGTAAGCTAGTTATATCTCAAACTTATCCTAGTAAATAATTGCATCACTTCTTCATCTTTTGTTGTTTTAATAAATGGGGAAACATACCCTTTCTTCAAAATTGGAAGAGGCCTTAGACAAGGGTTCCCCCTATCCCCGCTCATTTTTCTTATAGTCGTTGAAGGACTAAGTGGGCTACTAAAGGATCCCACAGACAATGGTAGTTTCAAAGGAGTTCAAATAGAAACTTCATGCAATGCCACTCATTTACTATTTGTGGATGAAATCTTGATTTCAGTGAAATATCTAAAAGGGTGATTGAAAAAATTAGAGACATCATGACATTATTTTGGAAAGTGACAAGCATGACATTAAACCCTCAAAAACCAATGATCTCCATGTGGGGATTTTTTGAGCAAGAGAAGATCTTTGTTTCAAAAATGTTCCCTTACCAACAAGTGGACTTACAGTAAGGCTTGAAATACTTGGGTTTTTACCTAAAACCAAATATGTACAAAAAAGAAGATTGGAAATGATTAAGGGCAAAAGTGGAAAGAAAGATTAATTCATGGTGCAATAGATGGATATCTCATGGAAGGAGGATGGTTCTGATCAAGGCGATACTAGTATCAACTCCAATATACTAGATGTCCCTAGCATGGATACCAAAAGGAATAATGTAAATTATTAGAAGATTATATTATAGGTTCCTTTGGTCTAGGAAACAAAAGAAAAAATATTTTTTCCTTGCATTGTGGAACTAGCACTCCCAAAGGAAAAGGGTGGTTGGGGCTTGAAGAAACTTTTTTTCTTCTCAAAATCCCTAGTAGAAAAAAATGTTTGGAGGTTGACTTAAGGATTTGGGTTGTGGGTAAAGGTTGTAAAAGTGAAATATATTGCTTCAGATAGTGGAGAGGAATGGATCAAAAATCTAATTAATCAATTATATAAATCCTCAAATTTGTGGAAAATAATATTTTTTTATTTTCGATTAGTGGGGAATTGGTTGGTATGGAAAGTGGGAAAAGGTGATAGAGTGAAAATTGGTTTGGACCCTTGGGTTGGAAACAAAGGCAGGCACATGCTATCACACCAACTGATACATGAGTTGAGCAACAAAGGATATTAAATGTTACAACATGTTCTGAACTAGGTCAGGAAAAGTATATGGAACCAAGCTTGGTTGTCCTAGAGGGACTTAGGAAATGTGGAAGAAAATGCAAGAGAATGGAAGAGATGAATGGGTTATCTAAAATATGGCAACATCAAAATCAAAGAAGAGGCTAAAGTATGGTCCCTAAATCCATTAGGAGAATATGTACCAAAACTAGGATATGAGGCTCTTTTCCGAGGAGGGTAGAGAAGATGTACATGCCTAGTGGTGGAAATGCATGTGGAAACTTAAGATCCCTTCAAAGTAAAAAATCTTCATGTGGTTGATCTTGAACAACATGGCTCCTACCTAGGATATTCTACGAAAAGATCTTTTGTTGGGCCTAGATTGTGTAGTCTATGCCAACATACAAAAGAGAGAAATGTTCATCTCTTCATAACCTACCCCTTTAAGTTAGAAGTTTGGAAGTAAGTGGAAAGGTTTATAGGGCACCAAAATTTATGGGCAGGAGAAAGTATTGAAGTGTCCTTTCAAAATTGGTGTGACAACAAGGCTTTAAAATAGGGTAGATCCCTACCCTTAAACATTGTATGGGGAGTCTGGTTGGCCCAAAATATGAAATTGTTTGAAAACACTGAGTTGTTACCTTTAAAATGTGTTGTCCAGGCATTAAATATCCTCAATGCATACCCAAAAATATCAGGACAAACTTAAATTTCATAAATCCAAGGAAATGGGAATTAGCAAGCTCGTTCCTTGGGTTTTCTTTGATGGAGCTTCACAAGAAAATCCACCTAGGGGGGGGAGTAGGTGGAATATTGTATATAACTCCAACACACCATTTCATTTAAGGAAAGAATTAGCTAGGAAACCAACATTTTTTGTGAACATGGATCTCAAATTGGTCCTACGACTAGATCATGAGGTTGGGGTCTCAAACATTCAAATCTTTGGATATTCTTTGTTAGTTATTCAATGGATGCAAAAGGAAATTGCTTTGAGAAACTTCATAGTGCAACCTCTCTATAATGACATTTAGTCTATTATATCATATTTCTCAGACATTTCCTTTTCACATATCTATAGGGATAGAAACAAGATTGTCGATGGACTCTCTAAATATGGAACAAGGCTTGAATGTGGAACTTGGGTGGTCTTTGAATAGTTGGAAGGGACCATCTTAGAATATGCTTATGATCTGTGGCTTTGAAGATGTCTTTTATTTTCATTTTACTCCTTTTTTCATGTATAAAGATGGGATAATATGGTGTTCACCCAATTAGAAGGAATAGTTTTTTGTTAAAGGTTTTTTTTTTAGTTGTTGAATGAAAACTATTTTTTGAGCAGTTGAAAGAAGTTATGAAAAATTTAGAAGATAAAGTCACAAAGTTTATGAACAATTATGATCCTTTCCAAATCATTATAAGGCTATAAAAATATTTTTCACAAATGCTACTGTTAGCAACATTACTTATCTTCGGCATAGGGATATCCGGGTCTGCAGGTTGCACGAGAAGCGCCCAACCACAGCACACAGAAGAAATCCATTTCGAGCCCAGGTCAAGCAAACGAGCGCTCTGATTTCAACGTTCAGGACATATCTAAAGAATCAGATCAGCGGTGGGTGGGAAATCGCGATTAGCAAAGTTACGCTAAGGTTAGCGCAATGGATAGCGTCCATAGCATGTTTATAAATGGATGACAATCGTTCATCCCAAAGGGCACGTGGCAAGAGATCTGGTCGCATCGGCTTTTCGGCAGTCGCGAGTGAAAAGGGTGAAGGTTTTATGTCTTTGAACATCGCGAAACCCCGAACCCCGACAGCGTCGAAAGCGTCGAAATTGGGGCCCGCGACATCACAAAGCATTTTCAGTCGTCCATCTAAAGGGAACACCTGCCAGCAAATTGAGCCATCTCGGCGTTTCTCCCATCGCGACTCCAAGACACAAAGAGCAGCTCCATTATATTTCGATGCGCGAGGTGGCAGGAGAGTCTCAGACCCGGGCCCACAGTATCGTCGGGAGAGTTAAGAACCATCAGATATAGAGGGACGCGTGGTGCCATATTAAGTTGTCTTGGCATATTGATCATCACGATTTCAAACAGCAAGGATCAACCCATTCATATTCGCGAACGCAGAAATCACCTTGGGAATAAGCACATAGTCACAGTCCTTGGTCACTTGGAGGAATAAATGAGCTGCGTAAAGAAAGCCAAGGAGCCGAGTTCAATTACATAGGGGATCGTTGTGATCTCCAGGCGCCATCGGATCCAATATTCATACTGTTTCTCACCTAGAGTAAATGACGGCAAGAGCGGGTGGTTGAAACCTCCTTTCATTCATTAAGTGAGGGGATGGAGGGTCTGGCAAGCCGTCTACCCAAAGAGGTTCTATGTATCGATTTTCTCAAAGAAACCATGCCGAAGTCCTCGACTCAACAGAGGAGTCTGCGCACACTAGCCCAAGCACTTAATGGCTCAGCTACCCTCCTTACAGGAGCCATGCGTAGTTAAGATGGCGCTTAAATAAAGATATCAGTACAAGTTTGACTGAAGGGACACCAAGCTTTGGATGATTGGACATGCCTCTGTGAGGTGAATTTTCCTGGGTATATAGACTCAATTTTTGTATTTTGAAAAGATGGATGATTGAGCAAAGCTCCCGATTGTAAGGTTTTGATGAAGCGTTGGTTGCTCTGGTTAATGTATAAGGCATTTGATATTTCTTACTTTATGGATGTCAGCTTCCCTTCCATCTCTTTGTTTACTGTGTTAGAACAACTCAGAATTGGAGGATCCAGTCGAGTTGTGACTGTTATAGGATGATGTAGGTTGGATCACTGTAATAGTCACATTGTTTCTAATCAGTTCTTGTGATGTTCTCAGTGTTGAAATGACTTGGAATTGAAGTATTCAGTTGATTCATCCCTCAGCTCCTTGAAGCTCTGGACCAAGAGGATCTTAGCTTCCAAGTTTTTCGTCCTCGAGCTTCCGAAGGCCTGTTGCCCGAGGTAGTATTGCTCACCCTTCTCACAAGTCTTCCTCCTTCCACCCTTTAAGCATTTACTGACAGAAGTTGGATCAAGACCTCCCTTGTTTTCTACATATCAGGCCCAGTTTACCGAGTTAAAGCTATATTTTCTTGAGTCTTCACCCATCTGATCACCCCATTAAACAAATCGTGACATAAAACTGATGGGCGTTGGGCTCTGCTCTTGCAAGCAATCCAGGAGTGACTTCTTACGCTAACAACTAAAACCATCTATGATATTGTAATTTTGTTTTTGTTAATAAAATTATGTTAAATTTTGTTTTTGTTAATAATATTGTTAAATTTTGTTTTGAGTTCCAACTACCATTAAGGTAAGTTTTGGATGGTTTGTGTTACTTTGAATTATGTGGAAGGGATGTTTAACAATAATTATCATATGACGTGGATAAGGTTTTCGGAATTTTCCAACACCCAGTCTCACTATGCAAGTCATGAGAGTTTGTTCTCATTTTAGCAATGTTGATTTTCTTCTTTGTGTTATTCAAAACTGAGAGATACTTTTGATATTCTTATGAAGTTTTCATGACGAACCTAGCTAGTAGAAAATGAACACACAAAACTTGTGAGAGAGAAGAGAAGAGAGTAGAATGAAAGAATTGTATTAATTATTGATTAAAATGGTAAATTACACATGATATACTCTACATGGCTAAGTGAAGTCACCATAGTAGTGATCTAGAGATATCTAGACACTCATTGACAGAAATTGAAGCAATATGCCACCTAGTCCTAGTTAACTGATTCACGCAATCATCTTTTAACTGAGTCACATGTGTGGAAGTGAGAGAAACACATACAATCAAAAGATATGTGCCCTCTTGGACACATGAATGAGATATGTGCACTCCTGGTGAGGAAACTGAGGTGAATATGCAATTGTTGGTGATAAAACCGAGGTTTCCATGCATGAGTGACTTCAACTAACCTAATTGAGGTGTAACTGAATCTGAACTAAAGAGAGGTGCCCTAATTTGTAGGGGAATATTCTCAAGAGAGAATATTCTCATCTATGGAAGCAAACGTAGGAAAAGAATTACCTAGGTGAGTGTATAATATCTCCAACACCCCCCCTGAACACTACCAGAGTGTACATGATGAATGGGTCTTGAAAACCAAGGCCATGTCAGGTACCCATTGTATAATTCATCTAAGAATGAAACACTGAAAAAAGAGAGGAAAGAGGGAAAACCTCATGGGAAAACCCCCCCCTCAAAGTACAATGCATCAAAAAAGAAGAAGGAAGAAAGGCAGTTGCTAAGCTATTGTGTTCTTCACTCCAAGACGATCGCATAGAAGGTGGAAAATCTACTTAGTAAAAGTCTTGGTGAATATGTTTGCAGTCTATTCGGTAGATGGACACTACTACAAATCGATGATCATGTCATGTACCAACTCTCTGTTGTAATGCATATGGATATCGATGTGTTTGGTTTGTTGTCACTACACTAGGTCTCTACAAAACTTGAGAGTACTCTGATTATCACACCAAATGACAATCAAAAAATGAAACTAGATATCAAGCTTAGTGAGGAAGTTCTGAAGCCAAAGTGCCTAAATAGTGGCATTGACCACTCCTCTATACTCGACCTATGTTGGCAATAGAGAGATAGTTGACTATTTTTTTCTCAACCAACATATGGGACCAAAACCTAAACTAAGCACATACCCATACGTGGAATTGTGATCTGTGTTATCTCCAACCCAATCAAAATCAGTGATGCCCATGAGATCCAATGCACAACCTGCTACATAGTGGATCCCATAACATGTGGTTCCCTGAACAAATCTAAGGATGCACTTAGAAGCTTTCTAGTGTAGCTCATGCAACTCCTACATGTACCTAGAAATTTCCCCCACAACATATGAAAGATCTGATTGGGTGTGGGTGAGATAGAGAAGGCTCCCGCAAACTGTCGATACAAGGTGTTTTCCACCACTAGTGTACCCCCTCCATCCTCAAGATGTACCCCAGACAGAAAGGGTGTGGCTACTAACTTGCAATCGGTCATGTGGAATCTAACCAAGAGATCTCAAACATACTTGGTATGAGATAGATTGATGCTTGAAGCATCCTGACTAATCTCGAGACCAAGGAACTAGTGCAATGGACCCATGTCCTTCATAGAGAATCTGTTATGTAGAATTTCTTTGACCGCACCAATTTTTGAGGCCAAACATCCAATGATCAGGAGGTCCTCAACATAGAGAACTAAGATCAACAAGGAATTTGAGGTCCTCAGCATGTAGACGTTCGAATCTGATTTGCATATAAAAAAGTGTTGAGAGAGCACGTAGGCATCCATCTTCGCATACCATGCTCTAGGTTCCTGATTGAGGCCATAGAGGGACTCCCTTAGTTGGAATACTAAGGATGAGTTATGAATGAACCCCTGAGACTACTCCATGTAAATATCCTCTGAGAGATCCTCATGAAGAAAAACATTCTTCACGTTGATTTGGTGAACTTCCCACCCCCATTGCTACAATGGAAAGGGACAATCGGATGAATTCCATCTTTGCTACAAGAGAAAAGGTCTCATCATAGTCTATCTCGTAGATATGTTGAAAACCTTTGGCAACCAGTCTTTCCTTTTACCTACTCACTTGTCCATTTGTTTCCTTCTTGGTCATGTAGACCCATCTGCATCGAACAAACTTCATGTCTTAAGGAAGTGGAACTAGATCCCAAGTCTGGTTCTCGAGGAGAGAGATATAATCCTCCTACATGGAAACTTCCCAGAGTGGATTCCCTGTAGCCTCTACATACATCTGTGAGTCTGAAGCTAGAACTATATAGAAATGCATGGACATCATTGGTTTTGTAGTTTTGAGTGCATGAGGAGAAACCTCAAACTGAGACCTCATCTTCCTCTTATCTATTGGATCCCCCATAAGGTCTCATGTTGCCTATAGTGTGGTTTGTGCCCACTTGGGAATCAGTGGTGGCTCAACATATGCATGCTCATCATCTTTTGAATGAGATTCAGAACTCAGATATGAACCATAATTTGAGTGAGTGGACTCATCATCACTTATGCCTGGTGCAGGCAGTGGTATAGAGGTATTTGCATGTGGCTCCAATGGTGCATGAATGGCAGTTTCCTCAAACTAAACACTCAATGATGAGCCTATCAGTAGAGGGATCAAGTAACTTGTAACCCTTTACACCATATGGATATCCCATGAATATGCATGTAGTACTCTATGGATCTAATGATTTCCTTTTTTGAGAGGGTATGTGGGCCCATGCATGTGATCCAAATATTCATAAGTGGATGAATTCTAGTTTGTTGTCATTCCATGCCTCAAAGGGAGTCTAATCCTTGATAGATTTATGAGATATATTATGAATGTGGTTGGCACAGTTATGTTCCTGGGCCCAAAGCTTGGTATATAGAGATATTACATGCAACATGCAAGTGGCCATCTCCTTGAGGGATTTGTTCTTCCTCTCGGCTACTCCATTCTATTATGGAGTGTAAGTTGTTGTGTGTTGCAAATGTATAGATTTCTCTGAACAAAGATGTTGGACATAACGGTTCACATATTGCCTCCCATTGTTTTTGCGAAGGATTTTGATATTTATCTTCAACTAATTCTCTGCATGTACTTTGAATTCTTTGATATTCTCAGAAACCTCAGACTTCTTCTTGAGAAAATACACCCAAGTGTATTGTGAGAAATCGTCAATAAATGTAAGCATGTACTTTGCTTTGTTGATGGACGGATGAGGAAAGGGTCCCATCAAATCACTATGGATGAGATCCAAAAGAGAGAAGGCCCTACAAGCCTTCCCTTTCTCAAACTTCTCTCAAGGATGTTTGCAAAGAATGCATCCTTAACAAACTCCTTTGGAAAAGTGTATTTTGGGAAAGTTGGTAACCATTTCCTGTTTGCATATTTGTTGCATGTTTTTGAAGTTTAGATGGTTGAATCTCTCGATGTGCCATAATCTACTAGTATCATCAACATGCGTCAGTAGTAAAGAAGAATCTGATTTAGTAATGAAATTATTGAAAGTATACAAACGAGATTGGTGGTTTACCTCACCAACAACAATCATGGAGTTATCACGCATATCAGATATGATTACAGAATCAGGTGTGAATTCCACCCTTTTCCTATACTGAAATGTTCTATCTGATATCCATGCATTGGGTTTCCTGAACTGGATTTCCCGGAACCATATTTGGTGAGTCCACCAGTGGCAGGATTAATGCATCTTCAACGACCTCGTCGAGGCTCTCAAAAAATAAAGAAAGAGACATGTCAGAGGGGGCTGTGCAGGATGACATTTGTGAAGTTATGTAGAGTTTAGATCTATCTCAATAATATAACCTCTGATATTTTTCGACAGTCAGATGTATCCATGCAAGAAAGAATGGGGATTCTCTTTCTTATATATCTAGTTATTTTAGAACTTTCAAGAGAATTTAAGATCCATGCTTCAAGAGAAGAGTTAATGGAAAATAGTGCATGAGAATTACCTTATTTGGCTTGATATTCTGGCTCCTTCTTGGCAACTTCAGAAATGTGATCTCCAAGGTTGTTCTTTTGAAGAATTTGTGCCATCTGATCAATCTACTTCTTCATGCATGAAAATTTGGGATGATAACTGCGGTTGTAATAACCACACTTGGTCATCCCTTTCTTTCCTTTTCCACCTTTTGATCTTGAGGAATCATTGAAGGGTTTGGAGTACCCTTCCTTCTTTGGTTGTGCATGCGCCTTTCCCTTTACTTTTTGCTTGGTCTTCAGATTGCATGTGTTGTCACTCTTATGCGCATCAAGTGCATGGGCATTGGATCCCTTGATTATCCCCATATTTATGAGCTTGTCTTGCTCATGAATGAAGGCTTCAATAAACTGATCTAATGTCATCATTTTCCAAGTAGATCATGAAGTGAATTAGTTTGTATGGAAAGACGAGAAGAAAACAACATAATTTGGACCAAGTTTTGCAAGAATAGAAAGGATTAACTAATTTTATTGAGTGTATTTTCCTATTCCACATCCCTTTAGATGAAGGAGGAGGTAATTGAACTTCATAAATAAGTTCTAGATGTTATCAAAATTCCTCAGATCTAAGGAATTTAGCTCGACCTTGACCATATGGCCTCTCATTTCATCTTGTTTTCCAAAGAGATTCTCCAACTTTGTCCAAATCTCATCTGGTGTGGTACAAGCTTTAATGTGAAACAAAAGCTTGGGGGGGCATAGAAATGCAGAGGAGGTTGTATGCCTCATCCACGTGGTTGAGACACATGTTCTTCTTGATAGTAGAATTTGTCTCAATCTTTGTTGCCATATTATTCTGGTACAAACCTCTACATCGTAGTTGATGAAAATTTTCCAGCTTCCACTCGAAGTAGTTATGAGGCATGAGAAGTATTTCTGACAAGTAATCCATCTTATTTGATTGCATATTCCTCATGTACCTACAAATAGAAATGCTTTTGCGCTTCATCCTAGCAATTAAGGCTCTGATACCATGTGAAGTTTTCACAATGAACCTAGTTAGTAGAAAATGAACACACAAAACTTGTGAGAGAGAAGATAAGAGAGTACAATGAAATACGTGTATCAACTATTGACTAAAATGGTAAAATACACATGATATAATCTACATGGCTAAGTGAAGTCACCATAGTAGTGATTAAGAGAGATATATACACTCACTGACAGAAACTAAAGTAATTTGTCACCTAGTCCTAGTTAACAGATCCATGCAATCATCAGTTAATTGAATCACACATGTGGAAGTGAGAGAAACACATGCAATCACAAGATATGCGCCCTCTTGGCGACATGCATGAGATATGCACAATCCTAGTGAGGAAACCAAGGTGAACATGCAACTGTTGGTGATAAAACTGAGGTTGACATGCATGAGTGACTACCACTAGTCTAACTGAGGTGTAACTAACTCTAAACTAAAGAGGGGTGCCCTGATTTGTCGGGGAATGTTCTCAAGAGAGAATATTCTCATCTATGAAAGAAACCTTATGAAAATAATTACCTAGGTGAGTGTGTAACATCTCCAACACTTCTATATTAGGGTTGACCGTCTCCTTGTAGTATCTTATTTTTATTTTTTTCTCTAATTGTTTATCACACCACACTTTCTCTTTAAATTTAGATGTAATAATATATTTAATATTATCGAAATATTGCAAAATGACTTCTTCCTCTATTATGTCGCGCAAATTTATCTTATACTTGCACACACTACTTTATACTTGCACACACTACTTTAGCCTACAATTTTAATTTATGATAAGCGAAGTGAAGATAAATAGTATCATGTTGATAGTGTGGCTGTTGAATTGTGCATTTGCTAATTCATAATGTCAGATAACCTTGATTATGTCCGCCAAATTTCCATGGGATAAGTCTTCCTATGAATCTTCCATGGGATTGCCATATACCAGCCGCGGCAGGTAGAATAATAATAATATACATGAAGACAAACAAAAATATAATTACAATAGTAGGCTTTTCTGAATCGTTTGGATTTTGAAAAGTCTCTTTTGGGATTAATTGATATTGATTTCCTTTTTTATCTTATTTTGTGGAAAAGAAATGTGAGGTTAATTCATTGGTTGTGATATTTTTTTTATGTGAGTTTATTTTGTTAATATGTTAATTGGATTGATTGGTTATGAAAAATAATAATATGATTTATTAAGTATATTTGAGTGGGTTTAATAATTAAAAATATGTATTTCCTTTTAAAAGGTTAGAGGTTGTTACTTTGTTACTTAAACATCTTATATTTTTAATTTATTATTTTTTTCTTTCACATTAAACCATTATAAGAAAAACTTTTAGTATGTAAAATTACTTAAATATTTTAGATTTTTAATTTACTTATAATTAATCATTTATTTGTTATAAGATAATTATTTGTTATAAGATTATCTTGTTAAAATTTGACAATATTAAAGAATAACATTTGCATAAATATTTTTTACATATTTAAGAAGTATAATAACATTTATATAAATATTTTTTACATATTTAAAAAGTATAAATAAATTGTAAAAAAAATATTAAGAATTATAAATTATTTGTAAAAAAAATATTTCTAAATTACTTAATTTGTGAAAAGAAAAAAGAGAAAATTGCATGTTGCATTCTTGTAAAATATATACAAAAGTTTATTTATTTGAAATTTAAATAATAATGTAGATTAGTGTATTTGAAATTTCTAACAAATAATAGTGTAGATTAGTAGTCTTGTTGGTGATGCTCACTCAAGACGGGATGACACCACATGCTCATTAAATGCCCTACTATGCTTAATAGTGCACATATGAATATGTGATCACTAATTTAAGAAATAAATAGAGGTATAATTAAGCCGCATAGAGGGTGGAAGGGGGAGCATTATGAGAGAAATTATTAGACGGTGGAAGGGGGGGGCATTATGAGAGAAATTATTATAATTTCTCTCATAATTCCCA
>ML782497.1:68409-86389 GCA_009831015.1 Picea engelmannii | reverse complement strand
ACATTGTACCATAGTCTTTGCTTCCGCCTTCTTAAAGATAGAACACATATGTTTATTCCACAATGTATATATTAATATATATGCATATCTTGTAAATTTCTTGCACTTCGCTTATAAAAAAATGGAATCTTTTGTGAAATGCTACCTTTGGATATTTTCCATGGAAAAAATTTCTCGCTTCTGGGCAACCATGCATTGAATCGCATTTCGCTTCCTTCTCTTTTGCTATGTACAATATCAGTGATCCAATAAAATCACTCACACAATAAATTAGCCTTCATTAGAATATTTACCATTCAATTGCATCACACCATCTGTCTAGTTTGCAACTATGCTTCTTTATACCATTCACAAAGCTGCATTTTCTCATACTGCAACATTAGAATGATGTTCTAATCGTACTTCAACATTCGAATACTTTTGCCTTTTGAACATGCTTCCATTTTCTTGCATTAAATTTGGCAGGGACTACGCTGCTTCGCTGCCCTTGTTTTACATGTATTAACAATATATCATTATATCATTAAAGTGGGGGCACAACTTCAAAATATAATTCATCCTTTCCAAACTGTACCACCAAATCAAGAATTCATTGATAGCGACATTAGTTGCTAATTATTGAATTCCTTGAAAATAATGGATATGCATTTTCTTTTATTGGAGTTTTTCGAACATTCAATAATCAGCATTGTCATTCAAAATGAGGTGAAATTGTTAATGAGATAAGAGTTACAAATTATGTTGAATATTAATACACATAAAATTAAGAGAATAGTTTTCTTTCTTAAAAGATAAACAAAATAATTATAGAGTAATTTCAGAGGTGAGTAGTTATAGATAATCTCTCAATTGCCAATTGGGTCTAGCCTAAGAAGTTGTGAGAAGGAGTATTATCCTCTCCATCTAGGTCCAATTCTCATAAGTGACATGTTGAGCTCTTAATGAGTATATTATTGTAACGGTCTTGATCCTTGTGTTGTTAAATCTTCGAGCTTTTGTAAAATCTGGTTTACCCTAATACCATCCTCAGAATGAGAAAAAAGTGCATGGTGATTTTCCCTAGGATGTGTATTTCACATGAATAAATAAATAATTAAAAAAAAAAAAAACTATAGATAACGTTGAACTATAAATATTTGGGACTATAATTCATGAGAAGCTAAGGTGGGCTTAATGCATTAGGAAAATATTGCACGGAAAGTAGAAAGCAGTATTCTTGCTACAAAATAGATGTTAGACAATAGAGGGTTGGAATTAACAAATGGTGTTCTCCCTCTTTCAAATGTTCATAACCCCAATACTCAATCTTTATGCGTGTGAAGTACAACAACCAAGTATATCTAGAAACAAAGGGAACCAAATTGAGCAAGTATAGAAACACATGATAACAAGTTGTCTAAGAGTAAAAACAACCCTTATGAGATACTCCTTGTTGAAACATGCTAGGGTCCTACCTTAACTCCATTAAGTAGATAGATAGGTTGCTATATATGAGACCATCTCTAGTAAATAAGGCCTATGTAGTAGTGTAAAAATAATAATTTTAAGAAGGCTTACTAGAAGGTTCTACCTACTAGGAAATTCCTAGGAGGTAGATAGAACTATATAAAGAAATAGAAGCAATGTAATGAGATGTCTTGTGAAGTTTAATGTAATTGAAGCTCTGCGCATTTGGAGGTTGCCCCTCTCAAAGAGGAAAGTAAATATTGATCTCATAAATAAAGATATAACTATTTGTGGTATTCCGGTTCTTTTATTTCCTATTTTTGTTATAATCTATGATTTTTGCAATAAATTTGGGTATATTCTATTAATTATGCTATGACTTAATTTATAATAAAGATCAACACTTTCTTGAGCCAATATCTAAGAGAATTTTTTTTAGGCTAGAGACATAATATGTTGTCTATAAATAACACAATGATATGTCATTCAATGGGTAAATATGTGGTAGGGGAAGAATACATGTAGGAAATACAAGTGGTTTCACATAGTTGGACACGCTTGTGACCCCTTCAAGTAGTATCGCATAAGACAAAACCTGTATACCAAATTTCACTTCCACATACCTTCGAGTATATAAGAAGTCCCCAAGGTTAACTAAAACTAGCTTTAGATAAGATGATCAACTATCTTGTTGCTATAGTGCACCAAGAACAACATTGGGGAATATTACTCTTTGATACTTGGGTATTCAGGTAGTATGGATAAGGGTACAATCGAGCCACCTTAGTTGGTTCCTTGATAAATTGGGTCGAGTAATACTATTGGACCCTACACATATATCATAGAGCTGTAATAACACCTGACACTCCATTTCTTGCAGGACCCTAGAAACCCTACTTCCTACTGCTAGTCCATGAAATTCCTACATAAACTACGATATTGAGAATTTGGGAATTTCATCAATGCAATAATATTCAGGTGAGAGTATAACTCCATAGAATTTTAAAAAAAAATCTTGGTCCTACCCACACCCTTATTTGAGACCTATCTCAACAAAATCCATATGTCTAGATTATTATTGTGGTACCACTCTCTAGTAAGTATTTTTGGTGGACCCACTCACCCCACTACTAGGAAACTATCTCAACAAACCTAGAATGAAATCCAAATCACCTTTGTACAACTCTCCAGTAACATTTTTCGTATGGACCCACATATCTATGGCTACTCGAGGAGCAAAGCTATCTACCAGAATCTCCTCTTTGGAAACTCTATGTGATGAGTTGCAACAAAAAAATATATTGTGACTACTCCTCTGCTTAGAAAAATTTGGATGCCATCCATGACAAGCTCACCAAGCTAGAGTCACTCCCAAACCAATTGTCCAAAATCATTGTGATGCAAACTCAAATCATTTCTTCACAATTAGTGGGTTATCAATGGCAGGACCAACCATCCCAAAAGGAAGGAGTTGAATAATCCAATCCCATTGGGCCTCACTCTACCCTACCTGTTCACGATCTTATGACTCAAATGTGGTACAAAATTCCTAAAGTGGATCTCAACAAATTTGGTGGATTCAACCCCGTAGGTTGGGTCACTCAAATGGAACATTATTTTCCCCTACTGCCATCACAAATGACTTAATGAGACTTGGTGTGGATGTCTTATATTTAGATCCTAAACATTGGCAATAGTGGCAATGTCATAAGAACTCCCACATGGATTATATTGCTTGGACACAATTTGTCTCAGATGTCTATGAATGATTTGAAACGAACACTCATTATTTGGGATGACTAATCAAGATTAAACAATCTGGTACAGTCGACAAGTTAATCTATGCTTTTGAGAAACTGACCATCCATACTGAAGGCATGTCCGATAAGTTTTTCAAGAAATGTTTTACTAGTGGTCTGAAAGAAGAAATATGTACATGAGTCTTAATGGCTTGTCCTACTACTTAGTTGGAAGCCTCTCAAAGAGCCCGAGAAGCCCAAAAGGTGGTCAATGCTCAAATTAAAAAGACACAATTTATTCTTGATCTAAAAATGTGACTTATTTTGCAAGTTATAAATATGGATTAATTTTACTCAATACTCAAAAAAACTTAGTGATAAATAATAATTGCAGAATTGAAGAAAGAATAGCATAAATAATAAAAAAGAGACAAAGATGAGGTTGATAACAGAGTTCACCCCTATTAGGATACGTCTCTAGGTCTGCTTCCAATGAGTGGTCTCTTTATTAATGATGTTCAAATGCTCAGATTACATCAAAAAATCTCTCAACCCGCATACAATGTTGTCTCCAACTCTGCTACAAGGTTATGGCACAATGGAAAAATCACCTCCACAACTTGACTTCCAATACTAAGCCTAAAACCCACTTTTCCAATGTATTTAATGTAGGAAATACCTCTGCATTTACAAAAATACAAAGAAAATTCTTTACAATATGAACCATATAATACAATGGTAAAATACCTTTTTTTATATAACAAAGGTTCGATGGTTCAAAATTATTCGATCCTATTTTTATGATCATCTATTATTTGATTAACCAAAGTTAATATGGTATTTTAAACCATATAATATATGGTCCAAACAAAATATTTAAATGACCATTTATAATATATATATATGGTATATTATAACCAAATCGAAATATGTGTATAACCATGTGATATATGGTTGGCCCAAACAAAATACTTTAAATAATATTTGGGGCGCTTCCATTCCACAAATTTTGGAGTGCTGGCAAAAATTTTGGAGTTTGGTAGAGAAGATCGTGGTTCAAATCCCATGAAATCCTCATATCACCTCTTTACATGGATAAAATCTTTATATGGTTCACGAACTCCACTTTATTAGAAATATTAAATAATATATGGGATTTTATTATTTAAATAACATAAGGTTTATGGTTGTCAACATTCTAGAAGGTCCACGTGATATTCTCAAACCTTGCCATGTGTCAGCATTAGATCTTGCCACGTGTCAGCACCATACCTTGCCACATCAATTGCATAGTCAGCTACCACACCACCATCCATGCAGTGCCACATCACCATCCATACAACCACGTGTCATGTCATGGTGATTTCACATGTCATGTCTTGGTGACACCATGTTTCATCCTATGGGTGTGCCACGTGGCAGTCGCTGCCACAATTTTTCCTTCAACTTTTGAAGGCCCTAACTTTTTCATACGAAGTCCATTTGAGCCCGTTCAAGTTGCATCAAATATATCTCATTGATCTCAAATATATCTCATTGATCTCTTTAGAATGGAGTCATTTTCATCAACATTTGAATACATCAAATTTTTAGTTGCAAAAATCCACCTGGATCAATTCCCTATTCATGTCCCACTATTTCTCCCCCTACCAATCCCTCTTTGTCCTCTCTAGCCATCAAGATCCACAAGTTAACGTGCCTTGAAATTGTGCAGCACCAACTTAAATGTCTCTCAACTGTGATGAGAAACATTTTATTGGGCATAAATGTAAGGATAAAAAACTCTTTATGGTCATTTTGGAGGACATTTCATATGATGAAGCTAAAGATATGGCTTCAGAGACTCTTCCTCCACCCATTGAATACATTTCCCCATCTTCTCCATGGGATGTGGGACCATATATCTCCATGCATGCCTTGATTGGTATTTCTACTCCACAAACCCTCAAATTTGTTGGCTACATCAAACATCACAAAGTGATTATCTTTATTGATAGTGGTAGCACCCATAAATTCATTCATTGATGTGTAGCCAAAGAAACACACTGCTACATCCATGTTATTAACAACTTTCAAATCATGAATTTTAATGGTGGTTTCATGAAATGTATTGGTCATTGTGAAAATGTGAGGCTTCAAATGGGTGATTATCCCTTGAAAACCCACATGCTTGCTATTGAAATGGGTGGTTGTGACATTGTCTTAGATTTTGAATGATTACATGCATTAGGTCCCATAATCATGGATTTCCATGAGTTATACATGAGTTTCCAACAGGAGGGTCATCACTACACTTTCAAAGGAATTACAGTCGATTCTCAAGAGATCATCATCTCACACCATATGGAAACGAATCTTAAAGAAGGGCATGTAAGCATTGTATCTTAATTTCATGCCATTCAAGACTTTGAGACTCCTTCTCAACCTATTCATCCTGACATGAAGTTAGTTTTGGACAAACACCAATATGTCTTTGAACCTCCCCAAGGCCTACCACCCTCTTGATAAGCATGATTGCAATGTCCCTAATCCGGACCCTTTGTAATTGTACATATACGAGGGTGAGTCATTGGTACTAATTGTTAATGTATTGAATATATAGGCTGGTGAGTCATTGACACCTAGTTTTGGTGTTGCGCGCAGCAAGGTAAGTGCATGAAGAGTTGTTATCAAGATAAGGATCGCACATGTCATAGTGTTGCGCACAACTAGGTAAGTGTGCACATTGCACCATGTTGTGTGCACTTGGGTAAGTTCACGGTAATGAACTGGAAGTGCACATAGTTGAGATACATATGTGTGTGTGTGTGTGTGTGTGCACAAACACACACACACACACACACACACACACACACACACACATATATATATCTCAACTCTATGACAATATATGTATTGAGGCCGGAGAGCTTGTGTGAGTATGAGGATAGTAAGTCGAGACGTAGATAGGCCAGTGTGTCTATCCATGTAAATATAATCTTCATTATTAATATAATATTACATCATTGCACGTAGACTGACTTAGGAAAAAAGAGATGGGGGGATGAACTCCACCAAAAAAGGGGAAAGGGGAGAACATTTTAATAATATTTCTGAAAAAGTGTAATACAGATAATTATTTTATCCTAAGTTCTCGGGGGTAGGGAACAGGTCGCCAAGTGTCTTAAATATGCTTCTAAAGGTGACAAGTGTCAAGTGGAAGGAATGCAATATATATATTTGGCCTTAGTATATTTTGGGGCATTATGATTATTCAGGGAGGATTGGGGGAAGAATTCATGTTTTAGGCTCTCGTGAGGAGAAGGGGGTCAGACTATATGGACTATCTGATTATTACATTATCTGTATCGAGAATCTTGTAAGGAGTTGTGGGGTTGTAATCAGAGTTTATAGTTGAAGAGGCGGGTTGTCAGGCCCATGAGAAGTCTCTCTGGGTGAGAGATTGGAATTGAGAAGTGGGTTGTCAGACCTAGGAACATACTCTCCATGTGAGAGTGTTGTTGATAATTGTTCCTTGGTTCGTTGGGCATTAATCGCAGGGCTCAGAGACTTCATGTCTGAAATGTTGTTGGTAACCCTGGAAGTGAAGTGGGGAAACCAAAGGATTGTTAAGCAGAGAAGGGGCACACTTCCTTGGGTGTGCCAAGTGCATGGGGAATGAGGGACAATGGGCTACTTACAGTAATAGGCACCTAGGACTGAGAAATTATGATGAGATTCAAACCTTAACGTGTCGCTAGAAGTATTTTTTCCCTGGTGGAGTTTGAGCCCTAGCTTGGGGGTGACTTGTTGTTGAAGGATTATGAGCAATAGAGTCTATGGCTTGGAGGAACGTTTGATTCAAGCACGCAATTGGTGACTTTTCTGAAAGATAAGTGTCTTTAAGTACTTTTCTTGCTTACTGTGTGTTTATTTATTTATGTTTGACATGGGTTAATTCTTGTATTTTATCGCATATAATTACTTGTTGTTATTTTTTTTAATATTGCTTTCACATGTAAGGTGGTGTTGTCATTTAGTATTGTAGTCGTGCATATGTATGATGGTTATTGTTAATTTTTCGGTTAAATTATATTTTGATATTGGTCATGAGTCGTTGAGGCAAGAATCAAATGGTTGGGTGCGCAAGAAAGTATCCCATGTGCATCAAGAGCCTGGAATTTATGTGTGCATACAGGGAATTAGATCCCACGCATAAGGAAATCAAAATTGGTGTATGACGCCAGGGTGGTTGTGCGCACAATTGTACTTTGTGTTCAGTATGTTGGTGTGTGCAGTTATTTAATTTGCTTTTGTTGTTATAAGTTGTGTGGTGGGACTCAATCTTGGGTTGAGTGTGTTACTTCTAGTTAAACTGTGCAAACTTGTGTTAGAGTAGAATTTGCACAGTGTATTTTGGTATAGTATTGTTTAACAATAAACTGGATGATGTTACATTGTGGTTTTAGAGCATGTGATTAATGTTGGTAACAAGAAGCATTACAAGTTGGGTGATGTGGCCCAGCCTAGTTGGCTGGGGTCATTACATCATGGTATCAGAGAAATTGGTTCAACACTGGACTTGTATGGGCAAGAGATTAGCATGAAATAGATTTGTGCTAAGAATTGGTGTCGCGCAATACATAGTTTATTGTACATGGAAAACTATTGATGCATAGTATAGAGTTGTGATGTGTGCAAAAACAATGATGTGCGGGTGTGCACACTAGAATGTGGGATGTTAAAATCATCCAAGAAATCTGAATAAAGGATTCTAACAAAATAGTGCAAAGTTTTCATGTAGTTGTTGCATGAAATCATCTAACAAATCTTAATTGCCTTCACATTTTGCAAAATTAGCAGCGAATAGAGCAAGACATAATCAACACAGAAGGTAAAAAGTATGGAAGATGCACAGAGGAATTACAGTCCTAATGAAGATGAATTCAATAATTTGTATGTCGGGTTGGGTGTTGTTGGTATACAATTCAAGGAGGAGCACGTGAACTTGGTAGAAACCATAAAGGGACTGCAAAAAGATTTCCAAAGCTATAAATATGACAATGAAGGTCTTATGAGATCCAAGGAGAAGCAAGATGACTTCAATGTCAACTTGATGTAGATCCTAGACATAATAGAAAAGAAAATGGATAAGGAGATAGAGACAAGTGGGCCAAGAAGTCGCGGGTCTCATGATGAGAAAATAAGAGAAGAAAGAAGTGTTGATAAGCATCGACCTCATTCACCGAATCATTCTTTTAGTAAAGTGTGCAGTAGCTTGAGTTCATCACCCATCAGAAAACATAAGAGAAGGATTAGGGTGGACGAGCTACAAGGAGAAATGAATAAGATCAAGCCTCCTACCTTTGACGGTGAGCACAAAAGAATGAATATGTGGAGACCTAGTTGTTGGGTATGAGGAAGTACTTCCAGTTGCATAATTATTTTGCGCATGCAAAAGGGGGAATTTTTATTTATTATCTCAAGGGGAAAGCATCAATGTGGTGGGATGAGTATGTACAAGTGTAGCACATTGATGATAAGAAAGTGATTTGGAGGGAGTTCAAGAGGTATTTCCAAAAGAAATACTTAACAAAGCGGTACTATGACAAGAAAATGAAGGATTTCTTCAAACTCAAGCTTGGGAGTATGGTGATAGATGAGTATGAAATAAAATTCTTAGAGCTTCTAAAGTACTTCACATTCATCAAGGATGAACAAATGAAAATTCATAGGTACTTGAGTGGGTTTCCTTCATTTATCAATGACAAGATATGATATGATGACCCTAATATGTGGGAAGAAACCATAAGGTGCACTAAGTGTCTTTATGAGAAGAAAAGGAGAAGATCGACTTTCCAAAATGATTGGGAATACAAGATGAAAAGTAAGGTGGAACAGAGGAACAAGGGAGCTAGGCCACCATTTTTCATAAATACTGCACAAGGACAGAAAACTCTCCAGGAGCCTCAAATGTCAGAAACAGTGGGACAAAAGTCATGGAAACAACCTATGTTGTGTTGGGGTTGTGGAAAAAATTATATGCATAGATATTTCCCTCAAAGAAATGATAAATCAAGGACTGTGCACAGTGTACAACAAGTTGTGATAGTTGAGGACTTGGGTAGAAATGTGCCAAGAATTTACGCCACACTAGATAACAACAAGGATGAGTTTCAGTCACACATGATCGAGGTGGAAGGTAAGATTAATGACCAACCCATTTCTATTTTAATTGACTCAGTAGATAGTCATAGTTATCTATATCCTAAGATGGTGGAAAGATTCCATTCTCGAAGAAGAAAGCTTGGAAAACTGTGGTTGGTGCAGTTAGCTAAAGGAGCAAAAAGGAAAATTAATGAGATGGTTAAGGCATGTCCAATGGAGATGAATGGACTGCACACAAAGGACAATTTGAATATTATACCTTTTGGCTCGTACAATTTCCTCATTTGTAAGGATTGGTTGGATGAGCACCATGATGTCCTGAATTTTTACAATAAGGTATTCACTTTTTTGGATGAGGAAGGAAAATTGAGATCAGTTCAAGGAATTCCAAGAGTTGTGACTATCAAAGAGGTTTCAGCCTTGCAATTGAAGAAAAATTACAGGAAAGGATGTCAAGCATTCGAATCGCACATGGAAGAGGCACCTAAGGATAAAGTGCTAATTGAGGAAGACTGTGTAGTACTAAAGGAATCAAGTATGTCTTTAAAGAGATACTAGGATTTCCACTGAAAAGAGATATCGACTTCTCTATAAATATGATGTCAGGAGTAGCACCTCTATCCAAGACTCCTTATATGATGAGTACACCAGAGTTGAAGGAGTTGTAGATGAAACTTTAAGAGATTTTGAAGAGGGGGTATATACGCCCAAGTGTGTCGCCTTGGGTTGTGCCAGTGTTTTTCATGAAGAAGAACGATGGTACGCTAAGACTTTGTATTGACTTCATGTAGTTGAACAAGGTAAAAATGAAGAACAAGTATCCTTTGCCAAAGATAGATGACCTGCTTGATATGATGAGAGGCACACATATATTTTCTAAGATAGATCTCATATCTAGATATCACCAGGTGAGGATTAAATAAAAAGATATCAGCAAGACTGCCTTCAGAACTGTTGTTGATTGCATCTTCATGAGACATTCTCCATATCGTTCTCCTCTAGACTGAGTTGAGACATCTGTGTGAGATCCCATGTAATGGGTGTGTGATACTCATCTGAAATGAGTTGAGATGATTTTTGGTCTCTTGTCGTGCTCCTTTGGACTGAGTTGAGACGACTTGAGATGGTCTTCTGTCTGACTCCTATGGACTTAGTTGAGTCGACATGAGATGGCGCTCCAGATGGTACTCCTACAGACTTATTTAAGTTGATATGTTGAGATTGATGCCCATGTGGCTGAGAATAGGTGTACGTGTCCCTAGTGGTTGAGCACTATAGGATGTGTGGATATCTTTCTATATTGTCTGAGAGTAATATTTGTTGTAACCCTAATTTTTGTTGTAAAGAGTACAAGTCGGCCCCACCATGTAAATGATAATTAATATTGTGTAATGATTAATTATATTATTCAGTTGAAGAGCTCGGCCCTATTGTTCCAATAGACACATCCTTTTGATGTGCTAGGTCTTGTATAAATAGGAGTAGATCCTCATTGTGGATCTAACCAACTCACTCACACACTTGTAACATTCTCTCAAGACAAGTTGTAAGGATGAAGTGTGCACTTATATTAGGTGCAAGTTTCTAGGTCAAAGAAGCACCCTCTTGTGTGCTCTAGGGTTTATGGTGTGGGGGATCTTCTCTTCACTCTATAGCAAAGAATTTTTGGGTTTTTCCCTTGATTGAGAAGGGTTTTCCCAAGATAAACTCTTGTGTTCTTGTGAATGGTTATTCTTCTTATGATCGTGGTTGTTGCAACTATTGTATATGGTATTTTTGCATTGGTTATGGTTCAAGTACATGCTAAATTGAAATAAAATACATGTGCATGAGCTAAGCATTGAAATTCAACATGGTATCAGAGTAGAGTTCGTGAAGATCCATTGCACAAGATATTGAAAAGCCAGTCGTCACCTTCTTGCTGCAACTACAAAAACGACCCTCCTTATTTTTCCAGTTTCAGCACCTTCCACTTGAACGTTGGGTATAATTTTTTCATAGGAGTGTATGACCTCCTTCAACGCACCTCCAACAACTCTCGGATTCAAAATTGGAGAAGTTTTGATTTTTCGCCCCTAGGGTTTCTAGGGTTTTTGTAGAATTTTGGCCTCTAGGGTTTCTGTAGCTCATTGAAGGATTTTTGTACCTCACTAGGGTTCCTTTGAATTTCCAAGGCTTATTGTTGGAATTCATAACTCCAATGAAACCTAAAGTGCCTAGCCTAGCCTAGCCGTTAGGTTTCCTATCCTAGCCGTTGGGGTTTGTGAAGAATATGCAAACCATGAGGAACAGAACTTTGGTGGAAGATAGGCTTGATGGATCAAGAAATTTCAGTTCCTAGAAATCAAGACTACAAATCACTCTGGAAGAGGATGACCTATTGAGTTTGATAGAAAAGAATCTACTAGAATCAGCTATTGATGAAGAGAAGGATGATTGGAAGGTAGATGATGTCAAAACAAGGAAGATAATCATGTATTCAGTAAGAGATCATCTACTACCTCGTATTTCTAACTTGAAAACAAATTATGAGATGTATGATGCATTGAAGAAGATGTTTGAGAGAAACAACACAAACAAAGCTCTTACATTAAAGCATCAACTTCAAAATATCAAGATGTCTAAAGATGACACTATTAGCACCAGAAGTCACTCCTGGATTGAAGCAAGAGTAAGCCTGATACCCATCAGTTTATGTCATGATTTGTTTATAAAAAGGGTGATTGACTCAAAGTAAACTCAGTACAACATTGTTTTAACTTAGAATCCTGGACTAAGGCTATGCATGAACTGGTGAAGTATTGATTTAACTTCAAACAGTAAGTTGTAATAAGGGTGAGTAGGAGGAAGACTTCTGTGAGAATATGTAAAGGTCTGCTAATGGCATCAAGCTTCCAACAACCCAAAGAGGAAGAATTTAAACACAAGAACTTCTTGTATTCAAATCATAAGAATGTTAAAAGAAATCATAACAGCGTTACAATAAAACATTTATATAACACTGTCACAATGCTTCATGTGGCTCAGTCAATCATAAACTCTTTCAACATTAGATGGAAACTAGATGGAATAAGAAGTTGATTGCCATTAAACAAGAAATTTCACATGCAGATACATAACCAGGGAAAACTAGTGCTTCATCAAAATTTTACAACCGGGAGCTTAGCTCTACCAACGATACCTACAAAAATACAAAAATTGAGTATATATACTCAGATAAATTCACCACCTTGGCAGCAGGAGGGTAGTTGATCCATTAAATTCCAAACTAGCATGTGCAGGCTCATATGATCAGACAAGGACATCGAATCGGCATGGCTCTTAGGAAATCTCTCGACAGGGCAACCTTGGGCAGACTACCTGCCAAAACCTCTATGCCTTACATTTAAGGAGTGAGGCAGGGTTTCAACCACCTCCTCCCACCTTCATTTACTTCTTGTAGGGATCAGGATCGAGGCCAAGTTGAATTGGCACCTGGAGAACTCGGTGACCCCTCCTACAGCTAAACCCGGTGCTTTGGCCCTTTGCGTAGCTCTTTCTATCACCGCAAGCGACCAATGGCCATGACCCTACGCCTATCTTCAAAGGTGCTTTCCTCACTTCTCCTTTCGAAAAATTCCATCACACTAGCCTCCAAGATCCCCGGTGACTAAAAATGCAAAACAACCCTCCATATCGGCGGTCGGATCTGGCTCCTAAATCAACGATCACGATGATCCCTTGAAGGCCTAGGTTGCCAGCCCTATCTTCCATATGACCCAGAGGCCATGACTGTGGGTTCGACCCTCAATGTATTTCGGGGATTCTCCCACTTGGAGTTCTCATTCCTTTGCTCTCAAAATCCCTGACATTGGATCCTGCGAAGTGCTTAAAAGATCGCCACCTATCTCCAAAGGATCGATGACCCAGCTCTATTGAAGCTCAATGACCTAGATCTATTCTCATCAAACGGCCTTGATCATTCACCTCTCAATGAGTGCATAAACCCAACTGGCACCCACTTTTCAGCCCCGCTTGATGTGACCTACCACTAGGACCGTGGGCCCAACACCCCGGGGCTTATCACTTGGCATTTCAGGGTTTCGAAATGCAGTG
Source organism: Picea engelmannii (assembly GCA_009831015.1). Classification (NCBI taxonomy): domain Eukaryota; kingdom Viridiplantae; phylum Streptophyta; class Pinopsida; order Pinales; family Pinaceae; genus Picea; species Picea engelmannii. The sequence goes on along the minus strand of ML782497.1, from coordinate 72,962 downwards.
GAGGAGTGACCCCTGACCTTCAAAATCCTGACTCTCTAAACATCGATAAGAATGCACTTGTCCCTACAGGATTCAGACGGTCCAAATTATTCTCGTGACTTTGGCCATAAGGGATAAGCACAGGCGCTAATCCTCATGCAACTTTGTGGCTCTGAATTTCCTGATGATCGTTGATCTTCTCCATTGATGGATCCTCACTGTTGAAAATAAAAGGCCCACCTGCTTGATTTTTAACCCGGAAACAGAGATTTTTTGCGTGCTACGCTTGGGCGTTCATGGCTGGGACCTTGGATAACTTCATTTGATGGGATTTCTAAGCCCCATTTCATGCATTTTACACCAAGGATCTGAATCCGGAGAGAAACCCCCCCCCCTACAAGAATGGGTGATAACATTAGGCTCCATGGGGGATGGCACGCTCCCTGTGGGTTGTCGAGAACTCTTTTGCTACTTCAGTGCCTTGTTGTTGGGATATGGAGTCATTTATTAAGCCAAAAACAAATAGAAAAGCAATATTTACAAAAACAGAGAAGTCGTCTAAGGCTCAAACAAAACATTTCTTTAGGAAATGCCCATTTATCAGGCCATTAAAAACTTCTTCACCCTCCAAATCCTACAACATGTAAGTGTTGTTTGAAAATACTTCAGAGATTTTGAAGGGCCCAATCCAAAGGGCTTCAAACTTGCTTTGTTTGCCTCTATCCTGCCTGGGTGCATCCCACTTAAGAACCAAATCTCCCAGCTCAAATTCATCCTTTCTGATTTTTCTGTCAAAGGCCTGCTTGATCTTCTACTGATGACTATGAGCTCTGTCCATTACCTTCTCCCTAGTCTACTGCACTTCCACCATTTGATGGATTCTTCTGACCATATGGTCTGGTTCTCCTTCATAATCTTGAAAGAATTTAGCTACAAGTAGAGCCAGCTGAGTGGGAAATACAACTTATGTCCCATAAAAAAGATGGAAAGGGGAGGTGACTAAGGACCTCTTGGTTGTTACTCGATCAGCCCACAGATAAAATTTGAGATTTGAATCCCAGGCCTTCTTATTGTCTTCCAATAATATTTTAATGAGCTTGATCAGAATTGTATTTGAAGATTCTACCAGTCCATTGCCTTGAGGATAATAGGGAGTGGAGTGAATAAGTGAAATCCCAAACTGCTCACAGAACCTAACCAAAGTATCAGAATTAAAAGATGCATCATTACCAGTGACAATCCTGCTGGGACAGCCAAATCTGGTTATGATATCCTCCAGGAAGCTGATAATTTCCTTGTGTGAAGCACTCCTGGTGGGGACAGCTTCTATCCACTTGGTGAAATAGTCTGTTGTGATCATGATCCATATGTGTTGAACACTTTAAGGAGGATGGATCTCTCCAATGAATTCCAACCCCCATTGTTGAAAGGGTGTTGAAGCTATTACAGGCTTTAGTGGTAGAGATTTGAGTTGTTGCTTTCCTGAGAACCTTTGGCATTTGATGCAGGCTCTGACCTCTCTGCAGACATTAGTGAATAAGTTGGGCCAGTAGTACCCAACCCTGATAATTTTGTGGGCTTTGGTATTCTAGAAATGGTGCCCCCCACACAGGCTGCTATGAAAATCAAACATAACTCTCTGGGCCTCCTGTGGGTTCAGACATCTCAGGAGCACTCCCAGAGGGTCTCTCCAATACAGGACCTGGTCAATAAGGCAATACCTGATTGCCTTGAGCTTTAAATATCTTTCCTTACTCTTCCCCATTTCATCAAGAGGATTTAATTCTAGCAAAAAATATATAATGTCTCTATACCAGATGCACTATGCTAGTGATAAACAACCCTGAGGGATTTTGTCGGATAAGTCAGCTTGCTGATTTCCTGAGTAATCATTGATGAAGCTAACCCCCAAGGCCTTACAATTGGATTCAGCCAACATCTTGGCTAAACCCTACCCTTTAACCAAATTGGTGGGCTTTATTTCCAGGTCAAACTCAAGGATATTAGCAATTCATTTACCTCTCCTCCCATCTATGTCAGGTTGTATAAGAATTTCCTTCACAGAGGCTGAAGGAACATATGCAATGATTTGTGAATGCAAAACATAAACTCTAAAATCCTTGAGAGCTTTCACCAAGGCATAGGCTTGATTCTCCATGATGCCATATTTGACTTCAGCATCCCTTAATGCCTTACTAAAGAAGGAGATAGGTTGCTCCAACCCTTCATGTTTTTTCTGCAATAAAACAGTTGCTACTGTATCAAAAGAAGCAAAAGAAAGGACTAGGAAATCCTTGGAATAATCAGGGCTGACCAGCACAAGTGCCTCGGTCAATGCCCTTTTGATTTGGTCAAAAGATTCCCTAGGTTCAACAGTTCATTTTGCTTCACTTCCCTTTCTAAGCATGACTGTGATGTGTTTCACCAACTCAGCAAAATTTGAGACAAACCTCCTCGGAAAGTTAATCTTCCCCAAGAAAGCCTGGACTTCTTTTCTAGACCTGGGAAGTGATAGGGTATGAATTTCCTCTACCCTACTGGGATCAATTCTCACTCCCTCTGCTGATACTATATGGCCTAAAAAATTCCCCTCCTTCATAGCAAACGAATATTTCTTGGGGTTTAATGAAAGGCCAAACCTCCTGCATTTCAAAAAAGCCTTCCTCAAATGACAACAGTGATCTTTATCAGATCTGGAGAATACTATGATGTCATCCATATAGATCACCACAAACTTCTCTTTCTCCCCTATGAAGTCTATGTCCATGGCTCACTGAAATGTTGCTCCTGCATTCATTAATCCAAAAGTCATTTTGGCATACATGAATGTGCCCCAAGGAGTGGTGAAGGTTGTTTTTTCTCTATCCTTAGGCAGGACTGATATTTGATTGTAGCCAGAAAATCCATCAATCATGGATATCCTAGATGCACCAGTTACCTTCTGCAATATGTGTTCCATCTTAGGTAGGGGGTAATTGTCCTTCTTTGAGCTTCTGTTCAGATTTATGAAATCAATGCAAAGTCCGATTTCTCCACTTTTCTTCCTCACTGGGACCAAATTGGCCACCCATTCAGAATATCTCAAGGGGAAAATAATTTGGGCATCTAACAACTTCTTCACCTCTCTCTCCATAACATGCAGCAACATGGGATTTATTTGTCTTAGCTTCTGCCTGAATGGCCTAGCCTCTTCCTTCAGTGGGATCTTGTGCTCAATGAAAGATCTGTCATATGTCTTGAGGTCTTCATAGGTCCATGCAAACACATCAAAAAATTCTCTTAATAACTCAGTATATTCGGCCCTCTCTTATTTGGTCGGGCTGCTTGACAACTTGACAAACTTAGGCTCCTCTTATGTGCCAATGTTGCACTTAGTTGTATCAGCATCTTCATTTGAAACCCTACCCTTTACTTCCACATCAATCCCATCAAACAATCTTTCTAAAGGAATTAGTCCCTTTGGAATGTGATTGCTAGGCAACTGAACAATATGGTGATTAGAAATTTTATTTAAAAATACCCCAGGGTGAGGGTTACTGATCCGGATTATTTTCGGCACGAAATGAGACCGGAGATATAATAAGGAAATGCACAGAGATATTGCGGATATTCAATAATATAACAGAAATGTATCAGAGATGCAACCACAAACACATATATACAGTAATACACGATTTCTATTAATGAAACAAATGTACAGAGACTGTAAAAATACAGAGTGAAAGACTCGCTAGAATGGTGGCAGCTTATCTCTGAGAAGAGATGTGATGGCTACTCGCATTCACAAGAAGATAATTAAAATGAGGCTCTAGAGGCCTTTTTACAATAGAAGGGAATGCCAAAAGTCCTAGACATCCAAAAACCTAACCATAGGAGATGAAGCACCAAAAGTCATGTGGGCCCCGTTTGGGTAAGTTGGTGCATCAACTTCCTGGGGTCGTAACTTTTGCATACGATCTTCGTTTTAGGCGTGTGATAGCTCGTTGGAAAGGTATCGTTGAGGAGATTCATTTTGGGGCCTCAATTATGCCTTAGGATATCATTAAGAACCTCGATCTCAAAAAAACTTCATTTAGGCCCTCAAAATGGCCCCGGAAGTTAAAACCTGCTAAAAATAGTAAATTGCCAAAATGGCCAGAAAATTGTTTTGAGCCATTTGGAAAAGGTGGGTGGCCCCCGATATCCACCTACATCAATCCTCCCTCCTTAGGAAGCAATGGTCTCCATTGCGTTGAGATCCCGTGGGAGAGGGAAAATCATTTGTTGAATCTGCATCTTGGTGAGCTGCTTGTCTTGCTGGAGAATTCACGTTGCTTAGTTTGTGGAAATATGTCACGAACCTGTGGCTGGAAGGTTTGGACCTTTTTAACCAGTCTGGCTATTTTAGATGATTGTGTGCAGAAGGAATCTTCATGCTTTGCTGCAACCTTATCGACCTGCTTCTGTTGGATAGAAGGTGCTTTGGCCGAAGCTGTGGTGGTTGCAATATCCTTCTGTTCACCCTTTGAATAGATTGTGGAGAAGATGAATTTTCTAGTATGAGATACTACCTTGCAGCACTGTTTAGGTGGGGC
>ML782497.1:43881-66938 GCA_009831015.1 Picea engelmannii | reverse complement strand
AACCTGTACCTTGAAAGGCGAGGTGCCTCCAAAGTGGTCACTTGATGAAGATGCGCCTGATGCTATCGGCAGGCGTTGAAGGATGTGGGAAAAATTCTCCATCATTTCGTCCCTCTGTCGCGTGAGAGCTTGCTCAAGCAACACACTGATAGGATCGTCTGCTCCGTCGATTTTCTTTTCTTCCGCCATTGAGGGTTTCTTGGGTGTGCGAGAGCGATTGTCTTCAAGAGAGACAAGATCGAGACCCAACTTGCTATACTCGGACCTCATCGGGGACATGCACTGAAAAAAATGAACAAGAGCAGCCTGCTCTGATACCACTGATCCGGATTATTTTCGGCACGAAATGAGAGCGGAGATATAATAAGGAAATGCACAGAGATATTGCGGATATTCAATAATATAACAGAAATGTATCATAGATGCAACCACAAACACATATATACAGTAATACACAATTTCTAGTAATGAAAGAAATGTACAGAGACTGTAAAAATACAGAGTGAAAGACTCGCTAGAATGGTGGCAGCTTATCTCTGAGAAGAGATGTGACAGCTACTCGCATTCACAAGAAGATCATTACAATGAGGCTCTAGAGGAATTTTTACAATAGAAGGGAATTCCAAAAGTCCTAGACATCCAAAAACCTAACCCTAGGAGATGAAGCGCCAAAAGTCATGTGGGCCCCGTTTGGGTAAGTTGGTGCATCAACTTCCCGGGGTTGTAACTTTTGCATACAATCTCCGTTTTAGGTGTGTGATAGCTCGTTGGAAAGGTATCTCTGAGGAGATTCATTTTGGGGCCTCAATTACGCCTTCATCTATCATTAAGAACCTCGATCTCAAAAAAACTTCATTTAGGCCCTCAAAATGGCCCCGGAAGTTAAAACCTACTAAAAATAGTAAATTGCCAAAATGGCCAGAAAACTGTTTTGAGCCATTTGGAAAAGGTGGGTGGCCCCCGATATCCACCTGGATCAGTTACCTTCAGGATCAGGATCCTGATCAATGTGCAATGCAGAGAACTCCTCAACAGAATCGAGAAATTTTATGATTTCAAGATCATCCTCGAATACCTTCCAATGCTTGATATTGTCCGGTACAAAGGGCCTATACCTTATCTCAACATCATATTTGAACTTAGGTGGCAGAGGGATCCTGAACAGGCTAGCTGAGATAGCTAGGGAATCGGCCAAGGTATTTTCCTCTCTTGGAATAAAAGAAATGTTGAAAGATGAGAAGAAATTATCAATTAGGTCCCATACCTCATTTTTGTAACTTCTGAGCCGAGGATGTAGAAATTTCAATACAAATTAAGTATTTCCTGCGATTCTCCTGATCTAACAATTATACGCCACTATTAAATATAGAATCACTTCTACTATTATTCTTGCAGAAAATTAAACCACGATCACAACCACAATCACAAAGTGAAATATCAAGAACACATAACACAGAAGTTTTACAGGGAAAGTGTAAAGCTAAAAACCCCACTATCATATATTATGTATATCGTGAATCATGAAACAATCTCATACAAAACTCTAATCCAAGAGCTCTCAGTACAATACAATCATCTCACACTGTCATACACAAATCAACAAATACATGTGCCAATTCCTGTGTCCAAACAGCTTGCCTCCTCTGCACAAATCCTTGCAATTAGAATTCTCACAACTTTAATTCGAAATGCCTAGTTTTCACATGCTCATAAGCATATTCACTGCATGTGTGATCAAATCACAACTGATAGCCAAATTGTTCTTTTCACATGTTATCTCAACTGGTCTCCACTGGATATGACATACATGTAGTTAACCGTGGTGAATCTTCAATTGCATGTGAGTTCACTGATTTACTGAACTCTCACTAGTGCAAGTTTAGTTACAATTAGTACAACTGATATTAACTCACTTAACTACACTTATAGTTCTGTTACAAATCCAACTCACTCAGTTATGAATGAAATAATAGATTAATATTTATTGTCCAATTTATTTAAGGGAAAAGTAAATTAGACACATGTTTCTTGTTAACTTTTCAACACTCCCTCTCAACAAGAAAGGAATTATCCTTTACCCCAATCCTGTCTCTATGATATTCAAATTTTCTCCTGGTGAGTTCCTTCGTCAAAATGTCTGCATCCTGATCTTTTGTAGGAATGTACTGAAGCAACATGATCTTCCGCTGCACACAATCTCTGAGATGATGATACCAGATATCTATATGCTTAGATATGTCATGAAACACAGGATTAATCAAGAGTTTAATGCAACTCTTATTATCACAATAAATCACTGTCGGATCTAAATGAGAACCAAACAAACCAACCAAGATCTTTCTCATCCAGATAGCCTCACATGCAGCTTGACTCGCTGCCATGTATTCCGCTTCCGCTGAACTAAGTGCCACGGATCTTTGTTTCCTGTTGTACCAAGAAACAGTTGTAGATCTGATACTAAAGATCCCCCCTGATGTGTTGTTTCTGTCTGTTGAGTTTCCTGCCCAATCTGCATCCGTGAAGCCATGCAACTTCACCTCATTCGTCTATCTGTACCATAATCCATACTAAAATGTGTCCTTTAGATATCTCAGGACATGCTTACCTACCTTCCAAAATATTTTGGTAGGCTTAACCATCGCTTGACTTAGCTGGTTAACCGCATAGCAAATGTCTGGTCTCATGTTCACTAAATACATTAGCGAAACCACTAACTGTCGATAGACAATAGCATCCACTACTTCTCCAGAAGTAGCATCCTCTTTCCTCCAGTTTCCTAGGAGAGGAGTATTCATGGGTTTGCAGCCCTCCATGTGAAACTTACCCAGTATCTCCCTTGCATACTTTCCTTGAGACACAAAAAGTTCACCATCTCGTTGCCATATTTCCAAACCAAGGAAATAATGAATAAGGCCCAAATCCTTCATCTCGAATTCCTTTGCAAGGTCATCCTTGCATGAGTGTATCAGCTTCTCATCACCAGTCAGTATTAAATCATCAACATAAAGAACAATGATTAAAAGCTTACCCACCACCACAAATTGGTATAGGTTTGCATCCGCTTCACTTTTGGTGAAGCCCAATCCAGTGAAATAACTATCTATCCGAGTGTACCAAGCACAGGGTGCTTGCTTCAGCCCAAATAGTTCTCTCTTGAGTCTGCACACATGTGACTCTCTATCAAAGGTCTCAAAACCTTCTGACTACTCAATGTACACTTCTTCCTCAATGATCCTATTGAGGAACGTAGTTTTTACATCCATCTGATGAATGCGCCAGCCTATCTGCGCTGAGAGTGCAAGGATGGATCTTATGGAAGAGTACCTTGTGACAGGTGCAAAGGTCTCATCATAATCTATCCCCTCGATCTATGAGAAGCCCCAGGCCACAAACTTGGCCTTGTATTTCTCAACACTCCCATCAGCATCTTACTTTACCTTGTAGATCCATCTTGAACCTACCACTGATTTGTCGATCGGTCTTGGGACAATTTCCCATGCACTTTTTTTGACAATGGAGTCATACTCCTCTACCATAGCATCAACCCAAGTGGGGTACTACACTGCTTCCTGAAAGGAAGATGGTTCAGTCACAATACATTTTCTCATGAGATCCATGTATCTAGCAAATCGATCAAGAGACTGTCTCTGTCTACATTGTGAAGTAGGGGCTCCTACATTTTGTGCAGCGTCTAGTCTCAATCTGTCATCTTTCATGGTGTTCTTTCTGCCATTTCTAATGGATGGCTCTACTTGAGTGGTTTCCTCCACTCCATGAACCTCCTCATGTGGTTGATCCACATCTTGAGACTCATCCTTGGGAACCAGCAATTCCTCTTCTGCATGCAAGTCTAGCTCCCTCTCAAGCGACAACCGCATGGCTTTCCCCTCATCGAATTTTATATCATGTCGTATAATAGTCATCTTACTGTTCAGAAAATACACATGATAATTATGGGGTGTTTCTGTGTACCCCAAAAATATCCCAACTTCAGCAGTCGATTCCAGCTTCTTCCTGGAATCTTTGGTCGCATGCACATAAATAGATGAGCCAAAAATTTTAAAATGAGAAACATCAGGTTTCTTACCAGTAAAATCTTCTTTAGGTGTACTCATGCCAAGTACTCTATGAGGACAATGGTTTTGCACATAAACCGTAGTATTGCATGCTTCTGCCCACAAATGAATTGGTAGGACCTGATCATGCAACATCGCTCGTGCTGCACCCACGATCATTCTGTTCTTTCTCTCCATGACCCCATTTTGTTGTGGGTTATGAGGCGCTATGAGTTATCTTTGAATTCTTTCTCTGCTATAGAAGTCTTTGAATTCGTTAGAAATGTATTCTCCACCATTATCGCTCCTTAGAGCCTTCACTTGCTTCCCCGACTCTTTCTCCACCAATGCTTTAAACTCACAAAACTTTGAGAATGTTTGATCCTTCTTCTGCATGAAGAATATCCAGCATTTACGAGAAAATTCATCAACAAAAATAACATAATACCTATGTTTTGTTGTTGAAGAAACTGAGAATGGTCCACACACGTCTGTGTGAATTCTCTCCAGGATCACCGAAGCACGGTTCTCCTTTTCATGAAAGGTGGACTTTACATACTTCCCCAGGGTGCACCCCTTGCACTAATCTAACTGAGCTAGGGTTCCCCTTGGAAGTCCAATAGATATTTGTTGCATGATCTTCAAGGCTCCATGATGAAGATGGCCCAATCGCCTGTGCCATAATTCTCCCTCATCCCGGATCACCACTTTTTTTGCCTTACCTATCATGGCACTGCAGCCATCTACCTCCATCATGTAGAGATTCTTAACTCGAATCCATATCTTCTTGACTTGACCCATTGCTTTATGTCACAGGTAGGATTTTCCACTACTAAAAACAACATCATAGCCTCTGTCCTCCAACATTTCAACTGAGACCAAGTTTTTCTTTAGACCTAGAACATGCATAAAAAATTTTAATTGAAATGGTTTACTTGACTCCCTCTGAAAGGTAATGGTACCAATACCAGTTGCACTGTATCATCCATTGTCGCACATCTCTATATGCATTATGAGATCTTTCTTCTCCAAGTCAATGAAAGACTCTTTATCTCCCGTCATGTGGAAGGAAGTGCCACTATCCAAATACCACACTGATCCCGATGCACTTGAAGCCATGCATGTGATCAAAGAGAAGTCAAGTTCAAATTGCGAGACAAGAGCCTCACCAGTTGCAGCTCCAACAACCGTCTTGTTCTTCCTCTTCTGTGGATAGTTAGTAGAGAGATTCCCATGTTCGTGACAGTGAAAACACTTCACTTTGGACAAATCTAGATTCTTGACTTTAGACTCAGATTTTGGATGGAATTTCTTCCCTTTCCCTTTCCTTGCCTTGGCAGTCAAAGCACAATCCTCTTCATCATCACGCTTTGATGAAGATCCATCTCTGGTGTTCCGCCTGAACTCCTCTTGCACTAGATTCGACCATAGTCGTTCCCAATCCAACAATTTTTCCCTTCCATTGACAGAGTCTTGATAACTGTGCCAACTCTTGCGAAGTCCTAGCAGTGCCAAGCTCACCAAATCATCAGCAACGACTGTTATTCCCACACTTCTAAGATCGTCCTGACATTGGACAAACTTCATGAGATATTTTGGAATGGTGTCGCCCTTCTCCATCTTGATCTTCCTGAGTTTATCTTTGAGCGCCAATTTCCTATGGTCGCTACTGTTTTGGAACAGATCCGTCAAAACCTTCCACATTGCTTGTGGTGTGGTTTTCCCATGGAGACTTGAAACAATGTGGTCTCGTACTCCCTCCAATAGAATCCTCCTCGCCTTTGCCACTTTATTTTTCCATGCCTCAAGATTTGCAGTATCTGTCGCATCCGGCTTAGGAACATCTCTATCAATGTAATCCTTCAATCCATTGTCTTCGAGTACTGCTTCCATCCTGTTCTTCCAAGAAATGTAGTTTTATTTTCCCTCGAGTGCATACTCCAACCTCAAGCCATTGAAAGACATTTCGATCTTGAATCAACTATTGCACCAAGAAAATCCTACAAATTCAAATATTATCCAGCCACCAAAACCCAACTGCTGCAATTTCTCTTGCCCTGGGAAGTTCGCACCCCACCTGAGAGCAGTCTGAGGGAAGTTCGCACCCTACCAGTGTCTAGCCTGCGAACATTCTGAGGAATTTTGCACCCTGCTAGTGTATAGGCTGCGAACCTTTTGGGGAAGTTCACATTGTACTTCACTGTGGGGTGAGGGAAGTTTGCACTTCTCCCTTAAGTAGCCTGAGAGAATCTCAATGAAGTTCACACCTCTCCTTTGAGTAGGGTGTGAGAATTTCTTCTTTGAGAACTGTGCGTAGTCTACAGCACTAAAGTTCGCACCCTATTAGAGACGGGACCTATGAAAATAAAATAATTTTCGCACCTCGCTTCCGTAGCTTCGTGGCCTCCGTGGCTCTGATACCATGTAGAAATTTCAATACAAATTAAGTATTTCCTGCGATTCTCCTGATCTAACAATTATATGCCACTGTTAAATATACAATATTTTCTACTATTATTCTTGCGGAAAATTAAACTACGATCACAACCACAATCACAAAGTGAAATATCAAGAACACATAACACAGAAGTTTTACAGGGAAAGCATAAAGCTAAAAACCCCACTATCATATATTATGTATATCATGAATCATGAAACAATATCATACAAAACTCTAATCCAAGAGCTCTCAGTACAATACAATCGTCTCACACTGTCATACACAAAGCAGCAAATACATGTGTCAATTCATGTGTCTAGACAGCTTGCCTCCTCTGCACAAATCCTTGCAATTAGAATTCCCACAACTTTAATCCGAATTGCCTAGTTTGCACATGCTCATAAGCATATTCATTGCATGTGTGATCAAATCACAACTGATAGACAAACTATCCCTTTCACCTGTTATCTCAACTGGGTCTCCACTGGATCTGACATACATGTAGTTAACCGTGGCGAATCTTCAGTTGCATGTGAGTTCACTAATTTATTGAACTCTCACTAGTGCAAGTTTAGTTACAACTAGTACAACTGATCTTAACTCACTTAACTACACTTATAGTTCTGTTACAAATCCAACTCACTCAGTTATGAATGAAATAATAGATTAATATTTATTGTCCAATTTATTTAAGGGAAAAGTAAATTAGACACATGTTTCTTGTTGACTTTTCAATAGAGGATGCTTAGCCCGATAAGCATTTATGACCTGCTGTATTATCAGCTCAGCATCTCTGAAAACTACTACCTCTTCAATTCCCATCTCTTTTGCAGCCCTTAAACCTAGAACAAGAGCTTCATATTCTGCCACATTATTGGTAGTTTCAAACTCTAGCTTGTATGACAAGGATATGGTTTCCTGACAAGGTGACACAAAAACCACTCCAGCACCAGTACCTTCACTAGAAGAAGCTCCATCAAAGAACATCTTCCACATAGAAGTAGTTGGAGGAGGTATTTCATGATAAAAAAGGGCTTCTTTTTTATTTGAAGAGGAGCTTCAGGAGCATCAGTGAGTTGCAATAAACTAGACCCCAAATCAGTGTCAAGTGCAAAGATAGGATGATTGGTGGGGTCTGCTTCATCACTAACGATGTAGGCTAGCTGAGATTCTCTATACAATATTTTGTGTTCCCCTCCAAAGAATGGAATGGTGGCATATGCGAGGTCCATCTGTAATGTTCCTCCAAGCTTTTTAATCCAAGATCTTGACAATAACATGCCAAATTTGGGAGGAACATCAGCTACCACAACATCCATGACCACACTTTTCATTGGTAGCTGAAACAAGGACACCACCAGGTCTTTGATGAATCCAAGACATTGCACCCTCCTTGAATCAAAAGAGTACAAATCATGATAGGCATTTGTTACTTCTAGTCCCAATTCTTCCATGACTATTTTGGGCATGAGGTTGTGGGAAGCTCCTGAATCCATTAAGCAATTATGCAGCACCTTATCATGTATATTCAGTGATGTGTATAAGGGAGGGGATGAATCATATCTGTCTTCTACCATAGGTCCTAGGATGATTGTTGGATTTTCATCTTGGAGGTTCACTGAGTCTGTGGATAGTTGAGGAGACTCAGATTGCAACAGTTTAGAGAGGGATCTTTTGAAGTCTTCATGTTTAACTAGCTCTGAGAGGGGTACAGGAATTCTGATCTTTTGAATTTCATGCTCAAAGCTGAAGGAGGAAGGAGGCTTTTGAATTTCCCTTAACTATGGGATAGGGTCTTTGGCCATTGGCGAGATATTCTGAGTTTTCTTTTCCTTGATAGTTTTTGTTGCAATCTTAGCGGGATTTTCTGCAATGAGAGGTTGATCAGGGATGTCAAACTTCCCTTCTTTCTTCTTTGACCTGAGATTGTATTTGTTTGGAATGCTATCATTTTCTTTCTCCCTCTTACTCAACTCATTTATTTGACTGTTCATGAGGGATTCTTCATATGCAGATTGAGTCAAATGGGGGAAAGGGGGGGGGGGGGGGGGGGTCTCCAAAACAATGGATTTCAGGACCAAGATCATCTATCTCCTCTCCTTCCTCATTAGCAACCAGGTTATTTTGGAGGGGTTTTTGGATCCTCTGATCATCTCTATCTATGTTCCTTTGTTCCCTTGGAAAAACCTGTGGCACATTGTTATTAGGCCTCCTGAAGCCTCTTTTATCAGTATTCTAGGGATTTTTGTACATTGGCTTCCCTTCAAACTTCATCTTCTTCATCTTTGCAGTTAGGGACTTCATCATCTTGGTCAATTCATCCACTTGAGGGTGAGTTGTAGAGGAACTAGAGGTTGAGGCCTCAGAATTTCCTTTCCCTCTGTCTCTGTCGAACTTGTTTCTGAATCTGTCAACAGGCAATATATTCGACTCAACTTCCACAGCTGAATCCTACATGTCAGCCAAGGAAGTGGCTCATCTTTCCCTCAAAAAAAGACAAAAATTAGGGTCAAAAGCACTGGCATAAGTGATTTTGGATGAAGCTTCTAAGGGCTTTATCTCAGCAGGGATCTTATTGTACATCTTATTGAATCTCTTGGAGAAGTCAGAGACAAATTGTCCTTCCTTTCTCTTCAAGGACCCAAACTCTGGCATGTAATACATGAAGTCCTTTTTGTCTCCCCACTGTCTCAAGAAGGCATTATCCAAAGCCTCAATCCCATCAATAGATCCAAGAGGCAGGGCCCTAAACCACTTTTTGGCCTCGCCTTCAATGCCATGGACAAAAATCCTCATACATACGTCTGCATACATGATAACATGATCATTTTTAAAACTATAAAAGGATTCAAGGTGTTCTTCTGCAGTTATGTCTCCTTCACCTGTGAACTTGGGTAACTGCTTAAGGTAGCCATCCGCTAGAAGGGCATTCATAGGATGAGGCAAAACAAGGGGGGCACGCCTGACAGCTATTATAGCCTCCATTCTATTCATGGGGGGATTTTCTCCTGCCATAGGGACAATAGGTGGAGGAGAACTGGGAAGAGAAGAAGTTTGAACTGGGGATACTCGAGGTTAGCTTCTAGGTGGAAAGGGAAACAATGGAGGATTGAGAGAGAAGGCTACGGGGCTTGATTCAACATATGCTTCTCTCTCTGCAGTAGTAGTAGTTGTAATAAGAGGAGGGGTGGTAAAGCTAGGAGTGGAGAAATCTTATGTGGTCTTGGGTCTATGCCAAGGTACAACTTTAGGGGAGAGGGAAGTGACAAGGATTTCTCCCTCCAATCCCAGACCGAGAGGGGAAAACTCAACAGGAACACTCCCGAAATTTAAAGTTTTAGAAACTCCAGCAAAAGGTATGACAGAGAAATGAGAAGCAAAAAATGGAGTTTCTACAGAAGGATATGGAAAATCATCAGAAATACCTGGTTCAACAATAGATGCTCCTCCTCCAGAGGCTTTTCCCTTTCTGATAATCTTCTTTGGATCTGCTTCAGGTGTCGTCAAGGGCAACTAAGGGGTAGACCTCGTGTGCCTACTTCTGGAAGCCACAACTGAAAAAATAGGTTCACCACAGTGCATTTTTCACCATGGAGTCGCCAGGTGCACAGTAGCAATATTCAGGGCTCTGATGTTTGATGCACCTTTAGAATCAAAGGCTCAATGTTGTTCAATCCTGGGGAAAACCTTCAACTTCGTCCCCAGAAACGGTGCCAGAAATATGAGCACCAGAAGTCACTCCTGGATTGCAGCAGGAGTAAGCATGATACCCATCAGTTTATGTCACTATTTGTTTATAAAAAGGGTGATCGACTGAAAGTAAACTCAGTACAATATCGTTTTAACTCAGAATCCTAGACTAAGGCTATGCATGAATAGGTGAAGTATTGATTTAACTTCAAACAGTAAGTTGTAATAAGGGTGAGTAGGAGGAAGACTTATGTGAGAAGATGAAAAGTTCTGCTAAGGGCATCAAGCTTCCAACATCCCAAAGAGGAAGAATTTAAACATAAGAACTTCTTGTATTCAAATCACAAGAACATTAAAAGAAATCATAACAACGTTACAATAAAACATTTATATAACACTGTCACAATGCTTCATGTGACTCAGTCAATCATAAACTCTTTAAACATTAGATGGAAACCAGATGGAATAAGAAGTTGACTGCCATTAAACAATAAATTTCACATGCAGATACATAACCAGGGAAAACTAGTGCTTCATCAAAAATTTACAACCGGGAGCTTAGCTCTACCAACGATACCTACAAAAATACAAAAACTGAGTGTATATACTCAGAGAAATTTTCCACCTTGGCAGTAGGAGGGTAGTTGAGCCATTAAATTCCAAACTGGCGTGTGAAAGCTCATCTGATTAGACGAGGACATCAAATCAGCATGGGTCTCAGGAAATCTCTCGATAGGGTGACCTTGGGAAGAATGCTTGCCAGAACCTCCATGCCTTACATTTAAGGAGTGAAGTGGGGTTTCAACCACCTCCTCCCACCTTCATTTACTTATTGCAGGGATCGGTATCGAGGCTGAGTTGAATTGGCACCTAGAGAACATAGTGACCCCTCCTGCAACTAAACTCAACACTTTGTCTCTTTGCACAGCTCTTTCTATCACCCCAAGCTACCACAGGCCGTGACCCTGCGCCTATGTTCAAAGGCTCTTTCGGAACTTCTCTTTTTGGGAAATTCCACCACACTAGCCTCCAGGATCCCCGGTGACTAAAATTGTGAAACGACCCTCCATATCGGCGGTCGGATCTGGCTCCTAAATTGACGGTCACGATGATCCCTTGAAGGCCCATGTTTCCAGCCCTATCTTCCATATGACCCAGAGGCCATGACCATGGGGCCAAACCTCAATGTATTTCTGGGATTCTCCCACTAGGAGTTTCATTCGTTTTCTCTCAAAATCCCCAACACTGGATCCTGCAAAGTGCTCAAAAGATCGCCACTTGTCTCCCAGGGATCGACGGCCCAGCTCTACGAAAGCTCAATGGCCTAGATCTATTCTCATTGAACGACCCTGATCATTCGCCTCTCAACGAGCGCATAAACCCAACTGGTACCCACTTTTTAGCCCTGCTTGATGTGACCTGGCGCTAGGACCGTGGGTCCAACACCCCGGGGCTTATCACTTCGCATTTTGGGGTTTTGAAATGCAACAGAGGAGTGACCCCTGACCCTCAAAATCCCAACTCCCAAAACACCGATAAGAAGCCACCTATCCCCGCAGGATTCAGATGGTCAATATTATTCTTGTGACTTTGTCCATAAGGGATGAGCATAGGCACTAATCCTTGCACAACTTCATGGCTCCAACTTTCCCGATGACCGTCGATCTTCTCCATTGATGGATCATCGTTGTTGAAAATAAAAGTCCCGCCTACTTGATTTTTAACCCAGAAACGGAGATTTTCTACGTGCTACGCTTGGGCGTTCATGGCTATGACCTTGGATAACTTCGTTTGATGGGATTTCTAAGCCCCATTTCATGCATTTTACACCAAGGATATGAATCCAGAGAGAAACTCCCCCCACTATAAGAATGGGTGATAACAGACACCATTTCCACCTTCTTCATTAGGATCTCATAGATCAGATATCAGCTAGGTTCCATTGGAGAAACCATAACAGACAGAGAACTTGTCATGACTACTCTAAATGCTCTTCCAAGACACTAGGAACCATTTCTTCAAAGTATCAATGGAAGAGAAGATCTACCTGAGTTTGATCGTCTATGGACATAATGCACCCAACAAGAAACTAGACTTATAGCCAGAGGAGTGCAAGACTCCCTTCATGATGACAATCAAGCTCTTGCTTCTCATGCAAAGAGAGGAATAAGAAATAGAATAAGTTTTAGAAAATCATTCAAAGACAAGAAAACTTCAGCAACTCCAAGTCCTGAACAGAGAAAAGACATATCAAGGATTCAATGTTTCAGATGTGATAAGTAAGGACACATTGCAAGAAATTTTCCTACCAGAAAGAAAGGAAGACAAATTGCATCCACTGCCGATGTTGATCTAGAACCACATCAGAGAGATGAAGACACAAAAAATGAAGCATTCTTCTTCATATCAGCACTCTCAAGTATTGTTCCTACAGATAATGACATTTGGTTAATTGAAAGTGGTGCTTCTAGACACTTGACTTGATACAGAGAACATCTTACAGACCTTGTTGAGAAAGAGTCGCATATACATTTTGTACTTGGAGATAATTCCAGATATATTTTGAAAGGAGTTGGAACTTCTACATTCCAACTAGATTCTGACACACCACTTCAATTTAGTGAGGTACTATATGTACCTAGGATGAAATGAACCTTGTCTCTCTTTCTGCCTTAGAGGATAAAGGCTACAAGGTTACCTTCTCTGAAGGAAAATTTCTTGCATGGAACAAGAACTCACACATGGATTCTTCTCGGGTGGTTGGTGTTTGAGAAATCAGTTTGTACAGATTGATTTTCTGACCAGTCTAGGCCCTGTTACATGATACTATCATTTTGAGTGAGCTATGGCATATGATACTTGATCATTTACATTATATATCCCTTCCTGCTTTAGGGAAGATGGTAACATGCATTCTAGAGATAAATGTTCATCATAATGGTGTTTTCAAAGGTTGTTCTCTTGGAAAGAATGTCAAGGGGTCCTTCTTGAGCAGTGACGGTAGATCCAAGGGGATCTTGGACTTGATACATTCAGATCTTTTTCGACCCATGATTGTTTATTCCTTGAATGGATATTTGTACTATGTGATCTTCATCGATGATCACTCTTAGAAGACGTGGATTCACTTCTTGAAGACCAAGGATGGAGTCGTTGCGAGATTTCAAGACTTTAAATCTCAGGTTGAGAACCTGATCGAGAGGAGGATTAAGGTGATGAGATCAGATAATGGAGGAGAGTACACCTCCAGGGATTTTAGTGATTTATGTATTGAGGTAGGGATTAATATGGAGTACATCATTCCTTATAACCCTCAATAGAATGGGGTTGCAGAGAGAAAGAAAAGATCCATTGTTGAGGAAACTAAAGTGATCATACATTATCATAATCTACCTATGATTCTGTGGGTAGAGGCATCCATGACAATTGTGTATGTTTAGAACATGGCTCCTCATCATATTTTGAAGAATATGACACTTGAAGAAGATTTCACCGGATTGAAGCTTGAGGTTGGACACTTCAGGATATTTGGGTGTCCAGTATACATTCATGTACCCAAGGAGAAGAGGACCAAGCTAGACCCTTCATATACAGATCGAGGTTAACATAGATGTCACCTTTGAGGAAGAGATAGCATTTAGAAGATCCAGATAATCTCAGATGGAGATTGAAAATGAGAAGAATGAAGAGACAGTACCTTCTCCCCCTTCAGCAGTTCATAGGGAGACAATTAATGATCCAGTTGATCCCATAGCTCCATTTGATGTTCCCAGAGAAATCACAGTTGGCCATAAGAGGCCTGCTTAGGCTCGACATAATTTATAGGAGGTAGAGGGACATGTAGCTCCTTGTGGCACATTCTGAGAGAGCAAGAGACCATAGAGATTTTCGAGCTATGTTTCAACTATGAGCCACATCATTGATATTGAGCCTTCTTGTCATGAAGAATAAGCAGGTCAGAAGGTTTGGATAGATTCCATGACCAAAGAGTATCAGTCCATCATGAAGAATGATGTGTAGGATATTGTTCGGAGAATGGAAGGGAAGTCTGTAGTGACTTCCAAGTGGATCTATAAGATCAAACATGCAGCTGATGGAAGTGTGGAGGGAATATATTATGAGGAAATATTTTCTCATGTTGTTCGATACACTTCCATCTGTACGATCATTTCCCTAGCCACATCCATGGGTTGGAGACTACATCATATGGATGTAAATACAACCTTTCTGAATGGGTGATATTGAGGATGAAGTTTACATCAAGCATCCAGATGGATTCGTGACACATTAGAAGGAGTCTCATGTATGTAGGTTGAAGAAATCCTTGTATGGACTAAAGCAGGCACCTTGTGTGTGGTATGAGAAGATTGATGGATACTTGATGAGTTTGGGCTTCAACAACAATGTTGTTGATCCTAACCTATACTACCACATTGTTGGTGATGAGTGCCTGATTTTGGTCCTGTATGTTGATGAATTATTCCTTACCAGTTCAGAAAGTATTATTGTTTAGTGCAAGTGTGAATTGACTTCTGAATTCAAGATAAAGGACCTTGGTATGATGCACTACTTCTTGGGACTAGAAGTATGGCAGAGGACTAATGAGATTTTCCTAAGTCAAGGAAAATATACAGTCGATATATTGAAGAAATTTAGTATGACAGATTACAGATCCATGCCTACGCTGATGGTGATGAATTTGAAGAAGATGAATGAGGCTTCTTCTAAGTCAGGCGAGATTGATACACATCTTTACAGACAATTGATTGGATCATTGATGTATATGGTTAACACCAGAGATGATATATGATATTCAGTGAGTGTACTCAATCAGTTTATGAGTCAGCCAAGACAAACACACTCGATAGCAACGAAACATATTTTGAGATATCTATGAGGCACAGTTTCTTATGGCCTAAGATATGCCTCTGGTGTAGACATGAGATTGTATGGATATGTTGATGCAAATTGGACAAGGAGTACAGTGGACCGGAAGAGCACATCCAGTTCTTGTTTTACTTTGGGGTTTGCCAAATTATGTGGCTTTGAGTACCACATAAGCAGAGTACATTGCATTATGTTTGGCATTCCACGAAGTAGTGTGTCTTCACAAGCTCCTTGTAGAATTATTTGGTCATGAGATGGATTCCACCTTATCCATTGTGATAACCAGAGCTGTGTGAAGCTCTCTGAGAATCTTGTGTTTCATGATAAATCGAAACACATTGAGATCAAATACCATAATATCATATATATGGTGCAAAGGAAAGAAGAACATGTGCAGTACCTTTCTACACATGATAAAGTTGCAGATGTCTTCACCAAACCGCTTGCCAAGACAAAGTTCGAGTACCTCTGTGAGAGACTTGGCCCGATGGAGAATGCCTCCCTAGCTGAGAGGGAGTGTTGTTGATTGCAACTTCATGAGACATTCTCTATATCATTCTCCTCTAGACTAAGTTGAGACATGTGTAAGAGAGGCCATGTGATGGGTTTGTCATACTCCTTTGGAATGATTTGAGATGACATGTGGTCTCTTGTCGTGATCCTTTGGACTGAGTTGAGATGACTTGAGATGGTCTTATGTCTGACTCCTATGGACTGGTTGAGTCAACATGAGATGGTGCTCCAGATAGTACTCCTATGGACTTATTTGAGTTGATCTGTTGAGAGTGACGTCCTTGTGGCTGAGCACGGGTGGACGTGTCCCTAGTGGCTAATCACTAGAGGATGTGTGGATCCATTGTTATATTGAATGAGAGTAAGATTTGTTGTAACAGCAATTTGTGTTGTAAAGGGTACAAGTTGGCCACAATGTAAATGATAATTAATATTGTGAAATGATTAATTATATTATTCAGTTGAAGAGGTCGTCCCTATTGTGCCAATAGACACATCCTTTTGATGTGCTAGGTCTTGTATAAATAGGAGTAGATCCCCATTGTGGATCTAACCAACTCACTCACACACTTGTAACATTCTCTCAAGACAAGTTGTATGGCTGAAGTGTGCACTTATCTTAGGCCCAACTTTCTAATTCAAAGAAGCACCCTCTTGTGTTCTCTAGGGTTTATGGTGTGGGGGATATTCTCTTGACTCTATAGCAAAGGATTGTTGCGTTTTTCCCTTGATTGAGAAGGATTTTCCCAGGATAAACTCGTGTGTTCTTGTTCATGGTTATTCTTCTTATGATCTTGGTTACTGCAACTATTGTATATGGTATTGATACATTGTTTATGGTTCAAGTACATGCTAAATTGAAATAAACTACATGTGCATGAGCTAAGAATTAAAATTCATCAAGAACAAGGTATGGTCAATACGAGTTTACAGTGGTGCCATTTGGGTTGTCAAATGAACCAGTTGTCTTCATGTGTTTGATGAATGGAGTTTTCAGAGATTACTTGGATAAGTTCGTCGATGTATTTTTGGATGGAATTCTTATTTACTCAAAGTTTGAGGAAGAGAATGAGAAGCACTTGAGGATGGTGTTGCAGGTATTGAGGGAGCATCATCTTTATGAAAAGTTGAGAAAGTGTTCATTTTATCAAAGGCATATTCATTACTTGGGTCATATCATTTCATAAGAAGGAATAGTTGTGGACCCAACAAAGATAAAATCCATTGAGGAATGGAAAACACCAATAAATGTCGCAAAGGTAAGGTCCTTTATGGGACTAGAGAGGTACTACAGAAGTTTTATTGAAATATTCTCAAATATTGTGCATCCAATCACATCCCTACAGAAGAAAGCTACACTATTTGAAAGGACTCCAGACTGCACAAGTATTTTTCAGCACTTGAAGAACTTGTTAACAAGTACACCAATTTTGAGGATTGCTAATCCAAATGAAAATTTATTTGTATGTAGGGATTCATGCAAGGAAGGGCTTGGTGGAGTCCCGATTCAGAATGGACATGTGGTATGCTACGAATCAAGGAAGTTGAAAGAGGATGAAAGGCTCTATGCTACTCATGATTTATAATTGGAAGTTACAATCCATGACTTAAAGATGTAGTGGCATTATCTCATGGGTAAAATATTTGAGTTGAGAACAAACCATTGTGATCTAAAGTATTTGTTTGAACAACCAAGTTTAAATTCCAGACAAAGCAGGTGGTTAGAGTTCCTCAGTGAGTATGACTTTGACATAAATCATATCCAATGAAAAGAAAACAAGGTGGCTAACACACTTAGTAGGAGGATGCATGAGATGCATGCTACAACCATTAGCATGTACCAGACAGATTTGTGATACAGAATTTTGGAAGGCGCCAAACCAGATCTGCATTATGTGGACATAAAGGAAAACTTATAGCAAAGTATGTCACAACATAAATTTGAAGATCACGAGTTGAGAGAGAATGGTATCCTAATTTGGAACAATTCTAAACTTTGGCACAACATATCACCCTAAGACAGATGGACAAACAGAGAGGGTAAATCAGGTGATTGAAGATATGCTCAGGATCTATGTGATGGATAAGCCATCAAAATGAGAAGACTACCTTCACTTGGTAGAGTTTACTTACAACAATGGGTATCAAGCATCTTTGAAGATGATCCCATTTGAAGCACTTTATGGTAGAAAGTGCATCACGTCAGTGAGTTGGGACAACCCAGCATACAGTACAATAGTTGGGCCAGATCTGCTTCTGGAAATGGAAGAGCAAATGGAAAATATTAGGAAGAATTTAAAAGCTACCCAAGAAAGGCAGAAAAGTTGTGCAGATAAAGGAAAAACCCACAGAGAGTTTAAAGTGGGGGATCACGTATTCTTGAAAGTAAAATCTAGGCGCAGTTCTCTGAAGTTGGGAAAGTGTTATAAGTTAGCAACAAGCTATTGTGGGCCATTTGAAATCCTTGAAAGGATTGGTCTTGTCGTATATATGCTTGCATTTCTTTCATCCTTATGTATTCATAATGTTTTCCATATGTCATTGATTAAGAAGTATGTACCTGATGCCAATCATACTATTGATTGGAATGTGATCCAGGTGGATCCAGAAGGCATATTTCAAGTGCGACCGATTTGCATATTGGATTGGAAAATCAAGTAGCTTTGGAATCGAGTCATGGAGATAGTAAAGGTCCAATGGACCTGGTATGGTACCAAGGATGCAACTTGGGAGTGTGAGGATGCTATGCGAGTAGAGTATCCTCATCTATTTGAAATTTTTTGAATTTTTTTATGTATATGTGTATATGATGCACTTAAGACAATGCATAAATAAGGGGGAGGGGACTGTAATGTCCCTGATCCGTACCCTTTGTAATTGTACATATAGGCTGGTGAGACATTGGTACTAATTGTTAATGTAATGAATATATAGGCTAGTGAGCCATTGACACCTAGTTTTGGTGTTGTGTGCACCTTGGTAAGTACATAGAGAGTTGTTATCAAGACAGGGATCACACATGTCATAATGTTGTGTGCACCTGGGTAAGTGTGCACATTGCATCATGTTGTGTGCACTTGGGTAAGTGTGTGGTAATGGTTGGGAAGTACACAGAGTTGAGATGTGTGTGTGTGTGTGTGACAATATGTGTATTGAGGTTGGAGGGCTTGTGTGAGTATGAGGCTGGTGAGTCAAGATGCAGATAGGTTAGTGCGCCTATCCATGTAAATATTATCATGTTTATTAATATAATACTACATCAATGTGTGCAAATTGAATCAAACGAAAAGAGATGTGGGGATGAATTCCACCAAAAAAGGGAAAAGGGGGGAACATTTTAATAATATTTTTAAAAAGTGTGATGCATATAATTATTTTATCCTGAGTTCCCGGTGGTAGGGAATAGGTCACTAAGTAGCTTAAAGCTACTTCTAAAGGTGACAAGTGTCAAGTGGAAGGCATCAAATATATATTGTTGGCCTTAGTGTATTTTGGGGCATTATGATTATTCAGGGAGGATTTGGGGAAGAATTCATGTTTCAGGCTCTCATGAGCAAAAGGGGGTCAGACTGTATGGAAAATATGATTATTACCTTATCTGCACTGAGAATCTTGTAAGGAGTTGCAAGTATGTAATCAGATTTTATTGTTAAAGAGGTGGGTTGTCAGGCCCGTGAGAAGTCTCTCTAGGTGATAGGTCAGTTGTTGAGAATTGGGTCATCACACCCGGGAGCATACTCTCCAAGTGAGAGTATTGTTGAGAATTGTTCCCTAGTGCATTGGGAATTAGTCACAAGGCTCAGAGACTTCATGTTCGACATGTTGTTGGTAACCCTAGAAGGGAAGTGGGCCAACCGAAGGAATGTTGAGCAGAGAAGGGGCACACTTCCTTATGTGTGACAAGTGCGTGGGGAATGAGGGATTGTGTGCTAGTTGCAGCAACGAGAACCTAGGACTGGGAAATTCTATTGAGATTTAGAACTTAGTGTTTCTCTAGAAGCCTTTTTTCCCTGGTGGAACTCGAGCCCTAGCTTGGGGGTGACTTGTTGCTAAAGGATTATGAGCAACAGAGTCTATGGTTGGGAGGAATGTCTAATTCAATCACACACTTGACGATTTTTCTGAAAGATAAGTGTCTTTAAGTACTTGACTTGTTTATTATGTGCTTATTTATTTATGTTTGACAAGGATTAATTCTTGTATGTTATCACATATAAGTAATTGTTATTATTTTGTTTAATAATGCTTGCACATGTAAGGTGGTGTTGTCATTCAGTATTGTAGTCATGCACAAGTATGATAGTTATTGTTATTTTTCTGGTTAAGTTATCTTTTTATATTTTTCATGAGTCTCTGAGGAAATAATTGAATGGTTGGGTGTGCAAGAAAGTAGCATGTGTGAAACAAGAGGCTGGAATTTGTGTGTGAATACAGGGAATTAGATCCCATGCACAAGGAAATCAAAATTGGCATATGACGCCAAGCTGGTGGTGAGCACAGTTGTACTGTGTGTTCAGTATGCTATTGTGCACATTTATTTAAGTTTCTTTTTCTGCTATAAGTTGTGTGGTGTGACTCTTGCTTGGGTTGAGCGCATTACTTCTAGTTAAACTGTGTGGACTTGTGTTAGAGTAGAATCTACGAAGTGTATTTTGGAATAGTTTTGTTTAGTAATAAGTTGGAAGATGTTACATTGTGGTTTCAGAGCATGTGATTAATGTTTGTAACAAAAAGTGTAACATCCCCAACCACCCAAACCAAGAAACACCACGACCATTCTGCTCTGAAACATACCCAACCTCCCACAGGCCGGACATGCCACACCAAGAACGCACCTCTTGGTTAATTTCGAAACTCTAATAACAATTAATTAATAAAGAATCATGAAATACATACATGCTATGATAAAGATTCATACCAAAACATAGAACAAATGCACAATATACCATGCACAACATTAACTAGCAACCATGCATATTATAGATAAAAATCTCATGTATAATAATTTGATATGCAATGGAAATAAATACACAAGCAAAGGAAACCATAACAAGGAGCACTTCTCTTTTATAAAAGAAGACACCAACTAGATGCAGACCAAGGATGTTCCACCCAACTGTAAACATTGTTGTTCCAAGTCTCAACAACAATGCCACCCTCAAGCCAGGGCTATGAATCCACAAGGACAGTTCCAGAGTGTTACTTGGATTCCCAAACCAGTCACCACTCGAGTTATCGCAGGCTTCTCCAACACTCACAACAATCCAAGTACCCAACTCTCTTCTACTCAAATTGCACCCCCCAAGAGAATGGACCTCCACCCTTCTCTTCCACGTAGTCCCTCAGGAATTCCCTCTCATTCTAGGGCTCTAGTGCAGTTGGCCCAGAATATCCATGTTGGGACTCTCAGGACTCGCAACTATGATCAAAGTTGAACATAGGCCAAGTATATCATACATACAGGCCTCCAATCATGGCTCGATTACACCAACAATCGTGGTTGTTCTTTAGCAGTTCATCTTCCTTTCCCAAGACAAGACACGGAAATGAGGAAAGATGAGTGAGTGAAGGAATAAATGGAGTGCAGACCCCATGATATAGGATGAACAATGAACAAATCGGGTGAATGAATGCGTGAGGAAACCAACAATAACACCAGAATGGGGACAAGAATGAGAGTGAGCGAATGAGAAAAATGAATGAGAGAATTTTCCAACGGGAGAACCCCTTCCATAGACAAGGGACAAGTTTTTGTAATTCGTGGGGATCAATTACCTATTGGCCTTCCCCCAAGAGATCACGTAATTGATTTCCTCCCCCATTACACAAAATGGGTAATATAAAATAAATAAGCACTTATCCCCTCAAGCCCCGGGCTCTTGTGGAATCATAGCCCCCTATAAATCTAGTCCTTATCCGTCTAGAAGCCAACGATGTATTTATTATTAATAATGATAAAAAGTTACATTTATTAGGAACATTGACCTTTTTCATAATTGTTTAGGCACTCTGGCCTTTTAGCAATGTATAAATACATTATTTAATATGGGGGCTCAAAACCCGGGGTGTTACATTCCCTCCCCCTTATTTTGGCACTGTCCTCAGTGCATATACAAAACAGAGATAAAAATCTCAAAATTTATTCAAAAAGATGAGGGTACTCTACTCGCATGGAATCTTCATGCTCCTAGGTAGCATCTTCATGACCGTAGTGTTGGGTATGTGTTATATTCTTTGCATTTTTCGGGACCGCATTGTATTTAGGTGGTTTTTCGACACATGGTTTCTTTGCCAATGGTTTTCTATTTCCGGTTAAGGAATTAAGGTTTTGGACTTATCCAGGTCATTGGGTTAGGGTTTTGGATGTCATTGGCTCCTATGTGTATTTTGTATTGTAAACATTGTAACACAATGAATGAATATAGAATATGTTGGTTTTCCCGGTTTGGGTTTCCAGGGGAAAAATCTCTGTGTAATATTTGTATTTTCCATTGTATATTTTCTGTTCTTTTCTAAATATCTATTTACAGTAGATATTGTACAAGGTTAGAATTTACATTTGGTATCATAGATTTATTGGCTTCAGGGGGATGCCTTTGTGGTCAAGGATTTGGCTTGGGACTGTGATAAGCCTTTTTATATTGGGAGATCTGCGATATTGTTTTTTAGGTGAAAATAAATGGCAAGCAATTCGAAGATGGAGATCGAGAAGTTTAATGGGAAAAATTTTGAGTTGTGGAAGATCAAGATGGAAGATCTGTTGGTGGACAGAGATCAGTGGATCATGGTAGATCTAGGTACTGCACCTATAGGAACTTATGCAGATGACTGGAAAAAGTTGGATCGGAAGGCAAAGAGCACAATCTGACTGTGTCTCTCTAATACAGTATTACTGAATGTGTCAGAGGAAGCTACAGCCAAGGATCTATGGGAAAAGTTGGGGAAGTTTTATCAATCTACGTCCCTAGTAAATAAACTATTCCTGAGAAAGAAGTTGTATAACCTGAGGATTAGAGATGGAGACTTGGTGGTAGAGCATTTGAACGCCTTCAATACTATGGTAAGCCAGTTAGTATATGTTGAGATTAAAATTTCAGATGAAGATAAATGTATCAGTTTGTTGTGTTCTTTACCAGACTCGTGGGATAGACTGGTTGTGGCCATAGGTAGTAATACAACTTCCTTGAAGTTTGAAGAAGTGGTCTCATCCTTGTTGTAGAAGGAGATGAGCCAGAAGAATATGGAAGGACATAGCACAGACTCATTATTTGCAAGATGACATTCCCAGGAAAGAAATAGATCTTATTTCTCAAGTGGGAGACCTAAGTCTAAGGGTAGATCTAAATCTCCCAGAAATTATGTAAGGGTATGTTGGAGATGTGGAAAATAAGGGCACAATAAGAAGCAGTGTAGATCCAAAGTTGAGAAAAAGAAGGGATCTGAAGAATCTTCTTCTACAGAAGAAAAGACCT
>ML782497.1:32252-43831 GCA_009831015.1 Picea engelmannii | reverse complement strand
ATCTTCTTCTACAGAAGAAAAGACCTCCAAGGAAGAAGGAGGGGATGTGTACTTGGCCTTTTCAAGAACACATGCAGATCATGAGGCATGGTTGATTGAATCTGGTGCATCCTTTCATATGACTCCCCACAGGGAGTGGTTCTTCAAATATGAAAGGTATGATGGAGGTAATGTTTTCTTAGGTAATTATTCGACAACCAGAATCATAGGAAGAGGAAAGGTCAAGTTGAGGCTCATATATGGAAGGATTAGAACATTGCCCGGTGTTCTTCACATCCCAGGTATGGCCAGAAATTTTATTTATGTATGCAAAATGGAAGATGCAGGGGTAAAAACAATATTTGAAAATGGAACTTACAGGATGGTTCGAGGAGAAATGGTGTTGATGAAGGGAGTTCTGTTTGGAACTCTATATAAGTTTCTAGTAAGAACTATTAGTGATGGGTGTAATAGTTCCATTGTTCCTGATATTGAAGTTGAAGAAGAAAGAAATCCTACATTCTCTGGAGAAAAGGTTATGTTGTGGCATCAAAGACTAAGGCATATCGGAGAGAAGGGTCTTCGACTACTACATGGTAAAGGTTTGGTTGAAGGTATGTCTAACTACTCTCTGGATTTTGATTTATGTGAACATTATCTATATGGGAAGTAGAATCATGTAAGATTCCCCTCTAGTGCAATGAGGGAAGAAGGAATTTTATAGCTAGTTCACAATGATGTTTTTGGACCTGTGTCAGTCCCATCATTGGGAAAATTTGTGTACTATGTATCATTTATAGATGACTTCTCGAGGAAAACTTGGATATATTTCCTCAGGAAGAAATCTGAAGTCTTTGACAGGTTTAAAGAGTTTAAGGCTCTTGTTGAGAATCAAACATAGAAATAATTAATGTGTTGAGGACAGATAATGGAAGAGAGTTCTGCGGGAATGAATTTGAAGAATTCTGTAAGAAGTGTGGTATAACAAGGCAGAAGACTACTCCATATACACCTCAGCAGAATGGAGTTTCATAAAGGATGAACAGGACGTTGATGGAAAAAGCAAGGTGCATGCTTAGTGGTGCCAGGTTAGGGAAAGAATTATGGGCAGAGGCAGTGGGTACTACATGTTAACTAGTCAATAGATCACCCTCATCATCATTGGATGACAAGACTCCACAAGAGGTATGGAATGGTAAGGAATCTTCTCTCATGCATCTTAAGGTATTTGGCTGCGATGCATATGTTCATGTTCCAAAGGAAAACAGGAGTAAGCTGGATAAGAAGGCTAGAAAATTTATCTTTATTGGATATAAAGATAGTCTCAAAGGTTATAAGCTTTGGAACCCAGAAACTAAGAAGGTAGTGTATAGCTGAGATGTGGTATTTAGAGAAATGAAGGATGTTGTTAAACAGGAAGTCCTACCAAGTAAGGAAGAACCAAAGAAAATAGAGTTTGATTTAAATGATGATGAATCAGACTCTATAGAAGAACATGAATCAGAAGAAGAAGATCCTCATACTCCAGTATTGAGGAGATCAGATCGAGAAAGTAGGCTACCGGAAAGGTATAGTCCATCTGATTTCCATTCAAATTTTTCTTTGTCTATTACTGATGATGATCCTAGAACTATCGAGGAGGCAGTGGATTCAGAGGATGGAAATCTCTGGAAAAGGGCCATGGAAGAATAAATGGCATCTTTGGATAAGAATGAGGCTTGGGATCTAGTGGAGTTTCCAAGTGGAAGAAATCCCATTGGCATCAAATGGGTATTTAAAAATAAGTTGAATGTAGAAGGAAAGGTGGAGAAATACAAAGCTCGGTTAGTAGAAAAGGGTTATTTCTAGGTTGAGGGAATTGATTTTGATGAGATTTTTTCTCTTGTTTCCAAGTTAACCTCTATAAGATTTAGGTTATCTATTGTTGTTGCATTTTATTTTGAAATAGAAAAAATGGATGTGAAGACAGCATTCCTTCATGGGGATATGGAAGAAGAAATATTTATTTAGCAACCAGAAGGTTATGTTGTGAAGGGAAAGAAGGAGCTGGTATGCAAGATGAAAAAGTCCCTATATTGTTTAAAACAATCACCAAGAATGTGGTATCAAAAATTTTATACTTATATGATGGGACTTGGCTTCACAAGAAGCAAAGAAGATCACTGTGTGTATTTTAAATTAATTGGTGATCATTTGATTTATTTGGTCTTATATGTGGATGGCATGTTGTTGACAGGAAACAACAAGGAGATTATCTAGGATGTGAAAACTCAGTTGTCCTCTAAATTTGACATGAAGGATCTCGGTGCTTCAAATTTCATTTTCGGCATGGAAATTAAAAGAGATAGGAAAAGGAGGAAACTCTAGTTAAATCAGATAAAATATGTCGATACAATATTGCATAGGTTTTACCAGCTCTATAACTCGATTCCAGAGCATTTTGACTTTCTTGTCCAGTATTCACACTGGTTGGACCTGAAAGTATCCCTCTATCTCTACCTGAATTAGATTCCAATCAACAACATGGTTAGGATCATGTACATATTTCTTTAGAAAAGAGACATGAAATACATTATGCACTTTCATGGAAATAGGAAATGCAAACATGTATGCAACTGGCCCTATTCTATCCAATATCTCAAATGGACCACAGTATCTGGCTGCCATCTTTGTACAACTTCCCAGATTCAAAGAGCTCTTCTTGGGCTTTACTTTCAACAACACATTCTCTCCTACTTTAAATTCTCTTGATGTCCTATTCTTGTCGGCATAAACCTTTTGTCTATCTTGAGTTGCCTTTAAATTCTTCTTAATCTTAACCATCTGATCTTCCATCTCCTTGAGAAATTCTAGCCCAAGTACCACTCTATATGTTGGGTTGTCCCAGCTTACTGGAGTACTGCATTTTCTACCATAAAAGGCTTCAAATGGGATCATATTCCATGAAGCTCGATACCCATTATTCTAGGAAAACTCAACCAAGTGCAAGTAATCTTCCCACTTAGATGGCTTATCCATCACATACATTCTTAACATGTCTTCAATTACTCAGTTGACCCTCTTTGTATGCCCATCTAAATGTGGATGGTATGTTGTGCTAAATTTCATATTTGTACCAAATC
This sequence comes from Picea engelmannii, assembly GCA_009831015.1. Lineage (NCBI taxonomy): Eukaryota > Viridiplantae > Streptophyta > Pinopsida > Pinales > Pinaceae > Picea > Picea engelmannii. Next base: position 40,730 of record ML782497.1, on the reverse strand, counting down.
CTTTAAATAATCCCTTCCAGAAATTTGAATTAAACTTTGTGTCTCTGTCTGAGACAATTTTCCTAGGTATCCCATGCAACCTAGCAATTTCCTTCATATAAATTTCTGCAATATTAGTTGTTGTATGAGTTGTTTTTAGAGGATCAAAATGAGAAACCTTTGTCAATTTATCAACCACTACCATGATTGAATCGTGTGGCCTTGTTTTCCTGGGCAATTTAGTTATAAAGTCAATGGTTATCACTTCTCATTTTTTCTATGGAATTGGTAATGGTTGTAGCAAACCCGTTGGGTGTCTATGCTCAATCTTCACCCTCTGACATTCCATACATCTGGTGATGTAATCATCAACATCCTTTTTCATTCTTGGCCAAAAGAATTGGCTTCTTACTACTGTAATTATTTTCTGGTAACCAGGATGTCCAGCATATGGAACATTATGCATTTCCTTTAATACCAAATTTCTAAGTTCTCCAGAACTAGGAACATAAATTCTATTTTTATGCATCGGTAGTCCATCTTCATTTATCTCATACTCTTTCACTTTCTGTTGTACATCTCCTTGTTGTAATATTTCCTTTACCTGTAGGTAATGTTGATCTATAACAACAACATCTAAAAGTCTACTCTTCAAGTCTGACTGATGCATACTGATAGTTGTAGCATGCATGAGATGCACTCTTCTACTAAGTGCATCGTCAACTTTAGTTTCTTTTCCTTTGATGTTCTTGATATCAAATTCGTATTCACTTAAAAATTCTATCCATCTTGTTTGTATGGCATTCAAAGTTCGTTGATCAAAAAGATACTTCAGACCACTGTGATCAGTTCTTAATTCAAATCTCTTTCCCATGAGATAATTCCTCCAAATATTCAATGCGTGAACAATGGCAACAAGCTCCAAATCATGTGTGGCATAATTCCTCTCATGCTCTTTAATCTTTATGGACTCATAACAAATGACATGTCCATTTTCAGTGAGGAATCCACCAATTCCTTCCTTGCATGCATCTGTACATACCACAAAATTCTCATTTGGCTCGGCAATCTTCAAAATAGGTGCACTAGTAAGTAATTCCTTTAACGAATTAAAATTTTATTCACACTTTGTTGTCCATTCAAATTCAATTCCCTTCTTTTGAAAAGAAGTGATGGGATGAGAAATCTTAGAGAACCCTACTATAAATATTCTATAGTAACCAACTAACCCCATAAAATATTTGACTTCTGAAACATTCCTGGGTGTTGGCCATCCTCTAATGGCTTCAATATTCTCAAGATCTACTGCTATACCCTTTTTTGAAACAACGTGCCCCAAGTAATGGATATGTTCTTGGTAAAAATAACACTTACTCATCGTGGCATACAACCAATGTTCTCTCAGCACTTGCAATACCAATCTTAGGTGATGTTCATGCTCCTCCTCAGACTTAGAATAGAAAAGTATTTCATCCATGAAAACTATGACAAACTTATCCAAATAATTTATGAATATGCCATTCATTAAGCACATAAAGACAACTGGTGCATTGGACAATCAAAATGCCACCACTACAAACTCATAATTCCCATACATGTTTCTAAATGTTGTCTTATGGATGTCTTATTCCTTGATTCTTACCTGATGGTATCCTGATCTCAAGTCTATCTTTGAAAATATAGTTTATCCTCTTAGTTGATCAAAGAGGTCATCAATTTTGGGTAGAGGATACATGTTCTTTATAGTAGACTTATTTGATCGTTGAAAGTCAATAAACAACCTCAAGGTTCCATCTTTCTTTTTGACAAAATGTATTAGTTCTCCCCAAGGTGAAACACTTGGGCCTATGTACCCTCTCTTCAACAATTCCTCCAACTTCATTTGTAATTCTTTTAACTCAGGCATACTCATTATGTAAGGTGTTTTTGACATCGGGGCAGCTCCTGGCACTAGATCAATAGAGAAATATATTTCCCTTTTTTGTGGCAACCCTGGTATTTCTTGGAATACATCCTTGAATTCTTGTAGTATCGAGAAATATTCAGGGCTTGGCCCCTTTTTCTTTTTTGTCTCCTCCACATGGGTTGCATACAATTGACACCATTTTCTGAAACATCTCTTCGGTTGTAAGGCTGAAATCTCCCTTATATAGATGGGCCTTGGAACTCCTTTCACAGTTCTATGTTTTCCATCTCCATCAAGACATGTAAATGTCTTGCTATGACAATCTAGGACAACATGATGTGTTTCCATCCTATCTGTAAGTCCCTAAAGTTGCACTTGACTGCTAAGGGAAATCTAGGGCATCATCAAATTATTGCAATGGTTTTTTATGAATAAATGTATATTGGTTTTTGAAAAGGTTGGAGGTTTCAGCAGTAAATGAAGAAAGAGAATATCAATCTTTGATTGTAAATAAGTGTTGATCACACTTACTTAGTCAATGGTAGTCAAATTAATAAAGAAGATAAAACCATAAGAAGAAAGAAATATGCAAGTTTCCAATATGTTCACTCTCATAGGAAGATTCATGATCCTAAATGTCATTCAGAAATAGAGAATAAGGTACTTAAAAACAAGTCTTGGAATGGGAAAGAAATCAGTGAAATCTTCGTTGCCTTATCAACATAACAAGATAATTTCAATGCATCGCAAAGATAACATGTTTTACAAGTAAGAAAAGGAAGAATGATATTAAAGGAGAAAGTCTGCTCATCAAAAGGGTTGTAGCATTGAGTGAAAAATGAAATAGTTATTGATTTACAATCATAAAAGAGAATCTCAGTGCTGCATTCCCTGGTATCTATTAAACCCTCTTGGGCCTTCCCCCTTCTATTACAATTTATGAAGTTTATATATAGAAAAAACATGTTGTTGTAGATCCTAAAAGGATGGATCTAAATTCTATCTATCAACAAACTAATAACGTTTACAAGAAAATAGGGATTAGATCCTAAACATAAGGAATAGAACCCTTATTCAAACTTGGCTCTTCTACTGCCACCAAGTTCTTCCTGAAGAATATCAAGGATTTATCGAACCATTTTTACCACCTGGAGCATGATTCATCATATAAAAGTCTAGAAGGGAACAACTTGACCCAAATTCTGCCACCTACAACAGTATTCAGCGCATAATACTGCAAAAAGAGGGCTCGCACCAACAACATGGTAGGCTCGCACTAACAACATGGCACCCATGTGTATCATCATATCCTCTTTACCTCTATTACTATAATTGGAGGTTTTAACCAACTGAATGTACATATCTACATATGCTCTGTTTTAAAACTGCATGCCCAGACATCCTTAGCAAGTGTTCCAACTCTATTTCCTTCAATGCCTCCATATCCCTCTATAGGATTTTCACATCAGAACCCAAGGTATTTGAGACAGTATGAAGCTTTGTATTAGCCTTCATGAATGTACAAATAAAAATATCATCAGAAAACAATGAATCAACTGGAGCAAAAACAAGTTGCAAACAGGCTCCATTTTCTTTTTCACCAATTCCACTGCAGACCTGCAATAAAACCATATCTCTTGAGAAGACAACCTCTTCTTGTGTAATATCATGCCCCTCCAATTTTGACAATCTCGAAGAACTCTTCATGTTGAATAGTATTCCCTATGGAGGGCATGAATTAGCCAGCTTCAAATCCATTGGCTTATGAACTAGGAAGCTTAAAAGAACTTGTCTTTAAGGTGGCCACAGAATAGATATCAATGCCACAATCTACCCACTTTGAACAATGTTCCCACAATAACTTAATAAGTAATGTCGGGGATACCTTCTGTAATAGCATAGATTCTTTTGCACAAAGAATACCAAAACCAAGAGATGGAATCCCTTCAGTAGATGAAAACTTAGAACCCAACAGTTTGCTTGGAGATGTATTTATGCTAACAGTTACTTCCTCCATGCTATCATCTCAAAGGCAATTTATGTAACTTTTCTTTTGTTTCCTCAACAATGGTGATGTCTGCAATTATCTTGAGGACTAATGCCAACAAAAATATACTAGCAAGAAGCATTATCTATGCAAAAGGGTTATCAAGAGAGAGGACACTAGATAGATCGAGTGTTGTGGGCATGATCTTGATGTTTACAAAGATTAAGAGTAGTGTATTCAGAATGAAATTCATAAGCCACCAGAGACAAATATAAATGGCCAAGTTCTTGTAGATTGCACTAGTTGTTTGTACATTGTTTAGTCCTCTTATCCTGGATTCTTGTAACGGGAAGAGAGCCTAAAGCCTTCTTTCTTTCTTGTATGTGCAGTTTATTTCTTTGCATAGTTATAAACAGAAATGACTGCTCAACACAGAGTGAACATCTGTACCAAATGGTTTGAGGCCTACTTTTCAAAACTCCCTTTGAATTGACAATCATTCAAACTATTGTGCAAGCAAGTTTCCAAGCCACCTACAGTCAACATAAGCCACTACATTCCTCCACGTAGGTGATATTAGTCTTTTCACGATTGTCATACCTCGATGCATGAAAGACTGTAACACTTGGGCATTTACAGGCTGCCTAAAAAGACAAAGCTTTCCTGTGACAATTGTTGCAACCTTCCTTTGACATTCAAGCGGCGATGATACATGTTTGTGGATATTCCTCGTGGCCCTATGCCTTCGATCTATCAAATGCTCCAAAATCAGAGCTATCCTCAATCATAGGATAGTTGTGATCCTTGATACTTGATCGTAGGTTATCATTAGCACTTGGAAACTCAAACTATGTACAAATGTAAGCAGACCCCCTTTAAAAGTCCACCAGGCTCTCTTCATGGAACGTGCTAACTGATGGGCACCTGTGAAATCATAATCGGGACCTGACTGAAGATTAATTTGGCACCTTTGATCTCGTCCTCCAAATAACCTGGCGTTCGGGTGCTCTAGGCTGACTCTTGACTTGTGAGCTTGACATATGTGTTGATTGCAGGTGCACTGGCTCATTGTGTGTTGCATGGTGTTTCTAGTGGTAAATGCTGACATGTGTGTTGTATGAATATAGGTTCATGGATTCGAGGACTGAATATTGTCCTTCAGGCACAACGATTTTTGGTGAAATTTAAAATAAAACCAACCCTGTGCAAAGGCCAATGAAACCCAAAAACCAATTGGGAAAATCCTTTAAAAATAAGCCTTTAAAAGGCCAATTTATCTTAATCAAGGCATCATATCACTAAGTAAAAGGTGTATAGAACAAGGAATTCCATCCTTCCTATACCTCTTCTCCTATTCTCTAATGAGATGAGTTAAAAGCTCAGCACTACTTCTAGCATATGCAATATCGGTGCTCTGGAACAACACTTTTCGGTGCTACAAGAATAACCTCATTCCAGCAACAAGAAGAAAATTGAATATTTAGTATTTGGATACTAACATTGGCTCCTTCTGGGGATGGCACGCTACCTATGAGCTTCCAAGAACAAGAAAACCATTGTGCTTTTCCATTCTATCCATCTGTACAACATAGCTTGCAAAAAATTTCCTCTACAAGCATCCACATTTATGTTATGCCTAGTCCGTTGGGTTTGTGGAGTCATTCATACAGTCAACAGATCTCTGCAATATTTATTCAAATTTTGAACACACATTGTTGAAAACAAACTATTGTTGCAAACTAACAGGCTGAAAAGAATCTTCATTCTCGATGATGAGTTTATTCCTCTATCTATTCCTACTTCCAACCGCTGCAAATAAATGTTTCAGGTATATAGAAATTTCCAAAAAAAATAATTCAAGCAATAAATTTCTTGACCTTTCTTCATGTACACAACAAAATACATGAAAGGAGAACAAAATATGCAACAAGAAAACCACAACCAATTCATGTTTACTGTTGCAAACCATCATGCCAAACTTTGTGATATATGGCATTACTGAAAACAGTGACTCCATGCATATAGAAACTGGATCATAAAATTCATGTATGACCTTACCTTGTTGTTTAAATTCAAAGGAATGATTTTCCTCATAGTTTATCTCATGAGATGGTTGATCATGAATATCATTTCCAAGTTCTATAAACTCAGATATCCATTGCTCAACAGCTAACAATGAAACACGCATCAATTGTTGTTGGAACTTTTCTCTATCAGTTTCATGATGCTCCTGATCAGATCCAGGACTGTTGCCATATGCTATCTACTCTTTATTGTTTGAGATCTCAAAAGAAATGACTTGTTCTTTATGCAAATTATAAAAAATAGATACATTTGATATGATGTCAAACGTATCTACAAACTTACTGTCAAAATGAAGGTCATCTAACACCTTTGAATCTTTATGGAAAGTATCCTCTACAACCACATACTTTTCAGCACAAGCATACTTTTCATGTCCATTAATTTGACAAAACAAATTATATTCATGACAGCATTCTGGAAAAAGGACGTCAGCTGAAAAATTCATCTTTACAGAACAAATTGAAAACATCATGAAAACCATTCAAAGAGTTGATACTGGCAATTGGAAGACATCTGCACCAATCAAGGGATGCTCCCTTCAATGAGTATCTGAAAATCATGATCTTAACATCCTCATTCACAATCTTATGTTCACGAATAAACTCATGGAAATCTAGAAGATGTTTAGCCGGCACCTCCCAATCTTCTCCTTTAAATATAGGAAGGGTACCCTCCCATTCGTCTTCGCTAAGCATTGGGTTTGGAAAAACAACTACATCTGAAAAGTCACAAAAGGACAACCTTTGAGCCAAAATGGCTTCCATATTTTAATTCCCAGCGGAGTCACCTATTAATCTTTAGACAGTGGAGTCGCCATGGTGAATGATCTACATTCAGAGATATGTCCTCTTCTTGTTCACCATCAAGAAGCGGATCTAATTGTTGTCATTCTCCTAGGGAATATTTCTTCGCTACTTTGTCCCCGGCAACGACGCCAAAATATGTTAGTCCCTAAAGTTTCACTTGACTGCTAAGGGAAATCTAGGGCATCATCAAATTATTGCAATGTTTTTTTATGAATAAATGTATATTGTTTTTTGAAAAGGTTGGAGGTTTCAACAATAAATGAAGAAAGAGAATACCAATATCTGATTGTAAATAAGTGTTGATCACACTTACTTATTCAATGGTAGTCAAATTAATAAAGAAGATAAAACCATAAGAAGAAATAAATATGCAAGTGTCCAATCTGTTCACTCACATAGGAAGATTCTTGATCCTAAATGTCATTCCAAAACAGAGAATAAGGTACTTAAAAACAATTCTTGGAATGGGAAAGAAATCAGTGAAATATTTGTTGCCCTATCAACATAACAAGATAATTTCAATGCATCGCAAAGATAACATGTTTTAAAAGTAAGAAAATGAAGAATGAGATTAGAGGAGAAAGTCTGCTCATCAAAAGGGTTGTATCATTGAGTGCAAAATGAAATAGTTCCTGCTTTACAATCATAAAAGAGAATCTTAGTCCTGCATTCCCTGGTCTCTATTAAAACCTCTCGGGCCTTCCCCCTTCTATTACAATTTATGAAGTTTATATATAGAAAAAACATGTTGTTGTAGATCCTAAAAGGATGTATCTAAATGCTATATTTCAACAAACTAATTATGCTCATTAAGATTTATGTGGGAAGAAAGGTTTGGAGGAATCGGAGGTCAAATTTTTGAGTCCATATCAGGACCCATCATCAGAACATCTAATCCTGGGTAAAGGATAAACCAAAGAGAAGAGATAAATAGTAAACTTACGAGGGAGAAACTACAGTCTTGAAGTCAGATTCTAAACTAATTATGATTACAAGAAAATAGGGATCAAATCCTAAACATAAGGAATAGAACCCTTATTCAAACTTGACTCTTCTACTACCACCAAGGCCTTCCTGAAGAAGATCAAGGCTTTCTCGAACCATTTTTACCACCTGAGGCATGATTCATCATATAAAAATCTAGAAGGGAACAAGTTGACCCAAATTCTGCCACCTATAGGAGTATTCAACGCATAATACTGCAAAAAGAGGGCTCGCACTAACAACATGGAACCCATGTGTATCATCATATCCTCTTTACCTATGTTACTATAATTGGAGGTTTTAACCATCTGAATGTACATATCTACATATGATTTGTTTTAAAACTGCATGCCCAGACATCCTTAGCAAGTGTTCCAACTCTATTTCCTTCAATGCCTCCATATGCCTCTACAGGATTTTCACATCTGAACCCAAGTTATTTGAGACAATATGAAAATATGTATTAGCCTTCATGAATGTACAAAGACAAATATCATCCGAAAAAAATTAATCAACTGGAGAAAAAAAAAGTTGTGCACAGGCTCCATTTGCTTTTTCACCAACTCCACTGTAGACCTACAATAAAACCATATTGTTGGATCATGTTGTCATTGATGCCAATGGTTTGTCATTGATGCCAATGGTTTGATTACTTGGGAGATTGTTGGATCATATGTCATTGATGTAAATGGTTTGGTTTAATTGATGTCATTGGTTGATGTCAAGTAATT